>MU226123.1:1072114-1119992 GCA_018584345.1 Thuja plicata
AATATTTAAATTAAATTATTTATTACATATTGCCATTATTGGCCTCAATATATCCCAATTTACTTTTAGGAATTCTTTAGATCCACTACCTCCATTTGGTTCCAAGGTGGACTTAGGTGTTTGGAGATGTGCTCATGCACTAGAAATGCCCTACACTGGCTGCGATGCCCTAGCTCGATAGAGCTTAGGGTTTTCCAAAATGAAAAACCAACTAATGTTCTTTTCCTTCATTCTCTACATGCTGATAGAAATGAAATTTTTATGCTTGAATTCTCATTAATTTCCATTCAACACTCATTATGCATTAATTTCCATAACCTTGACCAAAATTCTAATCCTGACCATTATCTTAATTCCTAATACTTCTAGTTTTAAATTCGATTGTGAACCAAAATTCTAATCCTGACCATTATCTTAATTCCTAATACTTCTGGTTTTAAATTCGATTGTGAACCAATCTTTTACATCAATATTTCAAATCAAATTTGATGAAACATCATAAAAATGTTAATAACCACATCTATAACCACACTAATTACCCTAACTCTATTTCTGACCATATGTGCTAGGGTACTTGAAAACTATATTTCTGACCATATGTGCTAGGGTACTTGAAAGCTAACTCTTTTTTTGACCATATGTGGATTAGAGAAGCTTACATATCAAGTTTAAGGCCCATTTAGTCGTTCCGTGTTGAATGGTTTGAGAATCACGTTTGATGGGACACAAAGTTTGGCATTATTAATTGTCTTCTAGGAAGCTATATGGTGGAGCCACTGAAGGTGTTGGTGCTGGTGCGTTTGGCTATAGTCCAGATGAATACAAAGAATATTATCATAAAACTTGATATTGTTGGTCAGTTTAGTTACTTAGTGATGGTTGTAGTTAACATAATTTCAATGGTTTTTTAGTTCAGTCTTTATTATAATCTAATGTATCGATGTAATCCCAAATAGTGGAATATTATCATTGTCAATCAGTATGATATTATTATGGTTTAAGTTTTTTTTTAATCATTCTTGTTACTATAGAGTTTTTTTCAAATAGAAATGTTATTACCGTTCTCTTAGATTAAAAAATTTTAGATGATATTTTTTTAGAGTCAATCTTTATTTCCAAAGATATTAGCCAACAAGATTATAGTGGGTAATTACTTGGAGTCATATTAAAATTATTAACCCTAAATTACACTTAAGAAAAATGTTTAATCATTATTGCACTTTCCTGAATGATTAATGTAATGAGGTTAATGCTTAATGTAATTGGTAACCTTAGTGTTAAACTATAAACCCACCAATGGGAGTTACAAAAAAAATTCATAAAATATCGTTGCATAAAAAGATAGGTTACAAAGAATTTAAAGGTCAGTTATATCAACATAGGAAAGATTTTTTTGTTTAGCCTCGAAAGTCCTTGTCAACTTTTATCTAAGATCTCCAATAGAAATATATTTGGAATTGAATTTAATATCTTTACTCATAATTGATACCTCGCTATCATGTGAAAGTTGAAACCTTGAATGGATTTTTCTATGGTATGTTGAGGTCATGTCAATCAGAATCCAACTTAGTGCATACCTTCTATGTTCAATTAAATTAGTTTCTACAAATCTAGCGAAACAAAATTTAGCGGGTATACCTTGATTCCTTACTACTATTCATTTTGCTTTCCTAATCTTGTTGACTCTCTTTGAAAGATTACTTATGTGGATTTATTTTCCCAGTACATGACTTTCAATTTTGAGGAAAGAATATTGATGTGAAGGTTCTTTGGGACTAACAATGTATGTTATATTGTGTAGAAAATATTTTATCATCATTTTAAAAAAATATTATGAAATTTGATTGGTGATTGTATGCTCAATTAAATTAGATTGATAATTCTTACAATGAAAACTTTATCTGTAAAGATTGTAAACATAGAAGACAAGAAAAGAAACATAAATAAAATAGAAAACAAAGATCAAAACAAGAACACTATTTTATACTGGTTCGATAATTGCCTACATCCACTCTCAAGCAGGGAATTCTTATATTAATCCAATATCAAATACACGTTACATAGATGAAACATAGAAATTTATATAGATCTCTTTGAATACGAAGATATGGGGAAAATAAATGACCATGTGACTATTGAGCTTCACATCCCAACAATCTCCCCCGTGAAGTCCAACTGACACAACCATGCACTGTGACATACCTTGCTTCCTATTTTGAATCTCACAGAACAACCACACCTTGAGAAGATCTCAACTTTACCAGACTATGTTCCAGCTGTTGGAAATATTGTTGGAAAGCTACAATGAAAACATTTGTTGTTTTGTCATTGATGTCAAACCTTAATTGGTAAGACTATTGCTATCTGTTTGAGCACCATATCTATTGATTGATGAAGGAGATTTAACAAGAAGACCAAGTAAAATGGTTGATTTATGAGAAATCACAAAGGTACTTGATCAGTTGGCGCATTGGTAAAGTAATGTGTTGTTTATCTTTCAATGACAATTTACTGTGAACAGTTTGTGCCGAGAAAAGTCAGTGATGACCAAGTGCCAGTAAATTTCTGAGGAAACTAGTGGTGACTGAGAGGAAGAACATAGTGTTGGCCGAGCATCAGTATTTTGGTAATTATCGAGATTTGAGATCTCTGGCCAACATATTTGATTTTATTGGGATATGTAAAGTTAATTGAGAATGAGCATGTTTGATGCACACTATGTAAATGCACGGGTAACCGTAATTAATGCATGGATCAAAGATTTAATTAGTGATTTATTTGGAGAAGTAAATTAAATGTAATGATGGAAAGACCCATTAGATCTGACCTAACCTAAGATCTACGATCTTGATTAAGTGGAAAAAGATCTATCTGACCTAGATGAAGAGGTATAAGATAACCTCAAGGGGTTATTCATGGTATGTAGGGTATGCAAGAGGATTGCATAGTTAGTTGACTGATTGGCATAATCTAAGCAGAGAAGGCTGAACAAAGAAGCAGAGAACTGCATGAGTGATTTCTTGACAGGGTTCCAAGCAGATTTGAAGATTGAAATGAGAATGGAGACCACTCAGTGAATTAGCATTAGAGCTGAATTGGGTCTGGATTTGCAAAGTAAGTTGTATGTATCAGATTACTTTCTAACCATTATATCATTCAAAATCCTTTAACCAGGTTGACCTAACAGTCATTGTATAAATCCTTTTAGCAAGGTGACATTCAAGTGGAATGTTCTAAGTCCTCTAACAAGGCCACTCCTGATAGGGTGATTAAATCCTTTAACCAGGTCACATTTAGCAGCGTGTTTTGTAACCTTTAATAGGGTTGGCTCCTAATAGAGCTCACTTTAGAAGAGTGAAAAGTCGATAGCATGTTATTGGTGGTTTTTCCTATTGAGCATTGTTTTGACACAAGCCAACTTGCTAGGATATCTAGAATTTGATTTCCTCTCTTGAAAGAATAATGAGGTTATTCCCAAGGTTCTCCAGGGTCGGGTCACAACCTGCTTGGTTACTCAGTTGAAGATATATGTGAATGTTCACAAGGAGGCCTTTGCTGGTACGTTAAAGACATCAAATTGCAAAAAACTTTATTTATTTTTTTCTATTTTCCATTTAGCAAATATGGGTGTTATAAATAAAATGCAACTTTATATTTTCAAGATATGGATTTTCAGAATTGAAGAAAGAGTTTAAAGAGAGAATAGAGTAACAAGAAGTAAAATGAATTACTGAAAACAAAATCCTACAAATATAAACCGTTATAAACCCTTCCTTGCGAATTGAATGATGGGAGAGATTTGGAATAAACCCACAAGGCAAAAATCAGACCGTGTCACAATTCACTACCCCACAGGTGCAAGCGTTTGGAGAGAAAGAAAATGTATTCACTCATGCAAGATATTCAAAATTGATCAAATTGAGAAGCCACCAAGATGTGCGCACCCACGAGATGGATTTATCATTAAAATCAAAGATGATATCTTCCACACATTCATCATAGCAAGGTAAAATAAACAACAGAAAACTCCAACTAAAGAAAGGTGAATTCGAAGCACAATAAACAAGAGGCTCTCTGAAAATAACGAATAATGCAAGCATACATTCAATAATTTTGCATAGGTAGCAGAAATTCACACACCACGAATGAAGCACCAAACGTATGTCTTTATTGTATCAAGAATTTGACCCACTACATTGATTTGTGATTACAATATATAGAATTTGATCCACAACTCTAAATTGTGAATTTAGGGCATCAGAGAGAAAAATAAACTAAACTAAAACTTTACTGAAAGGGAAACTATTCTTAACTGACACTAGATAACTTGCATGGATCCATGAATCCATTTAAAATCATTTTTCCCATGCAAGGAGGGTCAAACTCGCCAAGAAGAAAGAGAAAAGAAGGAGGATTTTCTCCTAAAAACTTGGAGTCTTCTTCTGGTTTCTGGGAGTCTTTCTTGGAATCTTCATCTGGAAGCTCTACTGGTGGTGGAGACTGATAGGGGACCCTTAGTCTCTTCAAAATGAACTCAAGATGATCATCAATTAGATTTGGAGTTCAACTGGTGTGCAAAAAATGTGATCTCGCTTGAAATACCCAGTTTTTCAGACCCTGACCTCTACTCCAAACTTTTTAGTGTCAAAACTTCTAAGTGTTTACCATTAGAACTTTGGTCTGAACTCAGGACTTGTCGGAGGCTGAAAAGGCTGAAATATATAGAAGGCTGAAAAGGCCAAAAACTTGAAGGGACAAAAATCTCGAAGCACCTGGGAGGCCAAAAGGCCGAAAGACTATTCTTCTTGCAGGGGCCAAAAGGCCGAAGGCTCCAAAACCTTCCTTAAGGAAATCTCTTAAGTGTTGGAGACTGCTTCTTCAAATCTACTTTGTGATCCAAGGAGTCAGTTTGGGAATACCTCTGGGTGCACCACCCAGAGCCTTTGTATAATCGCCTGAACCTCCTCATAGTTTATCTCCTTCCTTTTTTCCCTGTTAACCTTCTTTTCTTTCTTTTCTTTGAAGGTAGTTAGCTCGAAAGTGAAGAACTAGATTTTCTCGACGTGATTTGTCATCTTCATCATTTCTTCCTTTGATTGAAATAATTATTGTAGGGCTTCCTTGGTCCCTACACCTACCATGATGTCCTTGAATTGTTGGACCACTTCTTTGGAAGGCCGTAAGACATGATTATCTTCATCATGGTACAAATCAAGGTCGATCCCTATGAAGAAGATATCTATTTCTTTGATCCATCCCAGGACCTCTTTCTATTTATCCAATATGGATTCCTAACATTTCTCATAAATTCTAATTATCTTGATTATGCACTTGATCCATGTCTCAAAATTGTCCAGCTCCTCACCTTCATATATTTTTACCAGGATTTGTAAGCGCTATTTTTTGATGATCTGTAAATCCTAGAGGGTGGCTCTCCACTTTCTTGTCTCAAACTCTAGGCCACCCTCATCTGTCATCAAATCAATCAAATTGGTAGCCTATATTAGAATAACCCTATAAGGTTTGAATATTTTCTTGATGGTACTTTCCTTGTATTGTTCAAAATCCTCCTTCCAATCTGCACTGGCTTTGATGAAGGACAGGGTTAACCTGCTGACAAGTCTGAGGCATTTTTTTATCCAACACTGCCTGTAATGTGGCCTTTGAGAAGTTGGAGTCAATGGGACCAACCATCTTGTGAATGAACCTCTTCAAGGATTCATTTTGTTCTGTCAAGGTCTTTATGGTCTCTTCATCCTTACTCATAAAACCCAGAGCATGTTTGAGCCCTAAGGCTGCTAATGTCTTTCTCCCTTCCCTGGTAGGTTCCCCCAAATCTACCTCATTAAATGTATAGTCTTCTGACGTAGTTTGGGCTTGAGAGGTTCTAGTGGATGGGACTACAACCTATGTCTTCCAACGACCCCTAGTGTCTTGAGTGACATAGGACATTGTATGTGCTGGTAACATGATTTTTGCCTAATGAAATGCTTTCCCTAAGGACGCCATATCTATATTTTCCCCTTCATCCTCATCTGAATAGGTTCTTCTCCTTGACTGGATTTATTTAGTAAAGCATGTAGGTCTACTAGATGCAGTGACCAACTCATATGGGGTAATGTGGAGAATTGAATCTAAATTTTGAGACCCTGGAGTCATTTCTTTGTCTAGCCCCTCTTTTTGTTCCTATCTCTATTCACCTTCACCCCCTTCTCCTCAGCATTCTTCTTCCTCTTCCCTTTCCTCTTCTACCTTGTCTCCTTCTTGCATTGCCTCATTTTGTTTTTCCTGGCTTTTGTTTTCCTCTCCTAAGGAACTAACCGAGGCTTCGGTATTGAGACTAGTCATAACCTTGAATGTGGTTTTGAAGGGTGATGCAGCCTATTTGGTTACTGATCCTTTAGGGGTCGGGATGTGGCAAGTCAAAGGGCCTGATGATGGTGGAGTAGGTGTTGGGAGATTCAGAATTGGATGTGGAAGAGCAGTTGGTGGAGTTTGGAGAAATGGGGGTGGAGTAGGAATAGGAGGTGGGAGAGTAGTTGGTGGAGTAGGAATGTGAAGGGTTGTTATAACAGTATTGGTCTCTATTGTAGGCTCATTGGTAGTCACCCCTTGGGTAATTGGAGACTCTTGATTCCCGGACCCTTGATCTGCTTTAGAACTATCTCCCACCTTGGGTGTATTTGGCTTCGGATTAGTGAATTGAGTGAGAGGTGGAGTTAATATCACCTATGGTTGAAAAAGAGAAAGACCGCCTGCTTCATATCCAGTTGCATAACCTCATGTATCCTGGCCTTGGTCTGGGAAACCTTCTAGAACTTCAAAGTCTGATATTTGGAACTCATATGATCCTAAAGCATCTAAGGGGTTATCTTTCTCTTTAGGATCCTCCTATTGTTTCCAACTAATCTCCTTTTCTCTCCTTTTCTAAGACCTTTTCCTTTTGACTAGAGGAACCTCTTCCTCTTCTTCTGCTTGCAGGTCTTCCTGTATGGTTTCCAATTGTGGAGATGTAGAAGCTTTCTTCCTCTTGTATGTCTTCTTCCCATTTCTGGTGGTAGGAGGAGATTTTTCAGAAGTAGAGGGTCCTTCGTCTGGTGCAACCTGTGCTTGCCCTGTGGGAGGATCTATTTTTCTAGTCATTCTTGTCCTAGGAGCCCTGGGCCTTGGGTTTGACCCATAATCTACTGCACATTCATGGACATACACCGTGCTTGGCTTCTGTGGTGGTGCCTTCTTGTATTATGGCACTGTATTTATCTCTCCACTCTATTTATCCACCTTCTTGGGTGGATCCATTAATTTTTTTACAGTTATTGGGCTCATTTTGTAGGGCCTCTTGGTCCATTCTTCTGTTGTTCTCATTACGTGCCTTGCCCATAAATTTATGTCATCATTTTCATCTTTTTTTACCTCTACATTCATGATGGGTCGGTCATATCTTGTAATCTGTATAGATGGCCTCCAGGACCTCTTGTGAATCATACTGCTAAGCCTTTGGGGAATAAGGGTCTTTATGACTTATTTTTCCAAGGTAAGAGTCATTCTACAGTAATCCCAGATTTTGACCTCATGGTCATCTACACACTTCATCCAGTGATCCTCCAGGTGTGGTTCATGAATTTAGAACTTGCCAATAATGTGGCTGTATGTGTGTATAGGGTCAAATCGAGGCCACACTATGTTGTAGAGATGTAGGGGACAGTCATCCCATTCAAAGGCCAAATATTTATAAACCTTCATGTCCTATAGGTTATATGGTCCCAGTGAGATGGGAAAATCCCAACAACGCTTCTTTTTGTGTTTTATGTGTTCATATGCATCTGCGAGTTTCTGGGCCATTTCCAAAATGATTATCGAGTCAGATGGATTCATAGTTGATCCCGCTATCCAAATATATGTGAATGTTCTAAATTGTATGTAATAGGAACCTATGGCCCTCACCTTGGTGGCTGCTTCCTCTGACATCCTTTTTGCAAAATCACCCTCAATAGATTGGATGATTGCAAAAATAAAGGCATCATTAACTATCTGGTAGTCTAAGCTATCTTCAGACATTTTTTCCCTTTTCTGTAATTGGGGGTATACGATGTGAGGCCATGCATTGGGATCATTTATGCTTCATCTCTTGATGAGTCCTGGGTAATCTTCCCTTGCTACTAGTAGGTACACCACATAAGTACTCATATAAAATTTAGGGTTGCGTTTTACCGCTACCAACTATTCATTCAACTTGTCGCTGATGATGGTTCCCTAGTAGAATGTAGAACTATCCTAGAGTCTCTCTATAAGGAGAAACATCCAATTTTCTAGTTGGAATGATTGTGGTAACCCATATACTTGGCTTATCATTGTTATGGATGCCTTAATGTCATCTTTCATGTATCCTCTTCTCATGTCTATTTTTTACAGCTTATTTTTTGGAAGAGGTTGCTTGAGGTAGTGATTGTTGACTATTTCATAAGCTTCCTCCCCTTTGTTTCTGAACCATAAGTTTCCCTTTTCCATGAAAAAGTCATAGAACTTTTGTACACCTTTGTGAAGATGAAAGACATCCTCTATAACATCTGGCCTGATATCCAATACTACTTGGCCCTCGGTATTCTGGACCACCCTTTTATCGGAGTCATAATGGTTTTCCAGTGTCATGATTATCTCAGGTGAAGACATGACCACTGGGTGGGCTGATGCGCTAACCAGTCCTGATAGTAGCAGGGAAGTACAATCCTCTGATCTCCTAGCTGGTTGGCCACACCTTGTTAGGAAGTCATCCGAATCCACATTCCCGATATCGGTATCAGTGATTTCGCTGTGCCTGTTGCTAATTTTGGAAGGGGGAGTGTTCCCCTTGTATTGGTACTTCATGGGTGAAGTAGTCTTTTTCTCAGGCATTCCTGTAGTAAAACATGCAAGTATCAGTATCTTATTTGAAGGACAAACTGAAAGAGTGATGACTAAATTAAGAAATAGAGCAAAAAAATCTCTAAGTAACCTGGAATGCATGTTTTTCACACTTTCAAATGCCAAAAACTGGTTCGGAGGCCAAAAAGGCTGAAAGTGTGAAAAGCCACTATTTGGAGAGTGACTTTCTTTAGACCTTTTGATATCCAAAACTTTGAAGGCTCTACAGATGCTGAAAAACCAAAATCGTGAAGATTGAAGACCAGGTTTCAGGGATTTGAATTTGTCCATGTTTTGGACCTTTCGGAGGCCTGAAATGCCGAAAAGGCCAAATCTCCAAAATCCTGACAAGAGCTAACATGACTTTCAGGGATTCAGTCCTATCAAAATTTTAGACTTCTCGAAGGTCTGAAACACTGAAAGGTCCAAAACTCTGAAACAAGACAGACTACGACTAGACCTAGTTTTCAACCTTTTAGAGGTTGAAAACCTGTGACAAAGGTCACAACCAAACAAAACCCTAACATAGAAACAAGAAAGGGTGAAACCCAAATCGACATGGATAGACCTCTCTCTAAACACCGAAGGCACCAAAGGCCCTTAGAGACCAGGGGAGGAGGAAATCTACACGCCCTAGGCCAGACAAGCGCCAGGGTGGAAAAACCTAAAAACCAAAAGCTCAAGGAGGGAAAAATAAACACGAGGCAATAAAGGAGACCTACCTCAGAGGGGATAGGAGCAGGGAGGATGACACAACAAATCTTGGAGGTGTGCGCATGATCAGTCTCAAGGTCGAGGGTGAAAATATTGAAGCTGTGAGATCTCGAGGAATTTTGAGTTGAGAACACAAAGTGACTTTGAATGAGGGATTTTTTTGCAATTTATAACCCGCGGGCCTTACGTCAACATTTTTGGTGTTTTCAGTGTTTGAAACACCAAACATTTGGAGGTAGACACCTTCAGACTTTTGGTGTTTTTGGAGGCCGAAAACACTGAAAGGACCAACTTTCAGCCTTTCGACCATTTCAATATTTTGGGGTACTATGGTCCCCCAAAACACTGAAAAGCCAAAAAAGGTGCTTTTCCTTGTCCAATCATGCTGACACATGTTCTTTTGAGACTGACCAAGTGAGGACTTAAGGGGTAGGACACGACCGAAAACCAAAAAATAAAAAAGAAGGGGGGTCCCCATGGTCAAAGGACCAAAAAATGGGGTGTGTGTTGTGGACCCACAACAAATAGCCCCGACAAAAGGAGGAATGACCAAGGCATTTCTTTATCATCATTTCTCTTCCAGGATGTAACTTTGCAGTAGTACAAGGCCAAGAGGGGTGAGTGTCAACCAATATTTTAATGACTTCCAATTCAAGGTTTTCTACTGGCTTCCCAGTGTGTGTTAATGTGTATTCATTCCTTGACCTTTGATTGTGGTAACCAGAGCATTCGCCAGCTGCACCCAACCTTTGCCAAGTAGACTAGGGTTTCTCGGAAAGAGCTTTGCTTCCAATCAGGCATTCATATCCCTGATAAAGTTTTACCCAAATCCCAAGTATAACCTTGCTCTACTGCCATTCGGGTGTTCATAGCCCCGCTAGAGATTTTCATAGTCACCCAAGTCCGTTCCATCTGCTAGGCTGTAGATTTCTTGCTTTTGAGAGTTCTATCCTTTGGGACAGTCATTTCATTTCTTCCGTGTGCTCTTGAAATGTATCAGGCTCAGATGTTTGTGTATTCTAGGTGTTTAAGTCCATAGCAATGAACTTCTCCTTTCGTATTTAATCTGATCCAGACAACGATTAGGCTATGCCACCCGGATTTCACACTTGTGGCCTCTTTGGGACTCTTTTCTTTTTGTGTGCTTCTCTTCTTCTCTCTTCAGCTATTCATTTTTCTTTTTCTACCACCTTTGCATTTGTTCAGACTTGGGTTATGGAATCGGTGGGTACCCGAATCTATGCACTAGTGCTGGTCACAACTGTCAAACTCTCAAGTAACCATTGCTCTCGAGTGTTGCCTTTTAGTGTGTTTCATGATTAGGATGACTGAGCCTTGAACTTCTTCTTGTCGGTCACTAATAGTTGTCATTTTTTTTCCTTTTTGGTCAATGTTCTTTGCATCATACATTTCTTTGGAGGCATTGACTAAGAAATACCCTTGCTCTGATTTATAGAATACCTTAGAATGGGTCAAAGAACACACTAACCCAAAACAACAAATGAGCCTCGACAAAAGATAGGAAGAAAGGACTGACGGCGGGCGACGAAACAATGAAAGGAAAAAAAATGAAAAAAGGGGGACTATGGTACAAGGGATGGAAGGGGGACTATGGTATAAGGGATGGAAGGTAGTCCTGCTTAGGATCCAAAGTAATGTTTGAGGAATTGTCCATTGGCTGGAAATGGGGTCAAATCTCCGTTCAATGTGCTAATCCTAAAAGTGTTTTCCCCTAGGATCTCTAATAGCAAGGATAACTTTAAGAAACCCCCCTCTAGAAAAATATGTAAAATCCAGGCGAATTTTTCATTTTATTTTTAAAAAAATTAATTCCTATTGGAGAATCTCTCAATTTTTTGGGAAAACAAATTATTTGTATTGGCGAATATTTTTTAATCACAATTTTTTTGTAGAAAATATTGACGAATTTCAAGAAATGACCAAAATTTCATTAATGACCATGGAAAATAATTATATTTAAAGAAAAAAGAGTTCTTATAGAAAATTATTAGGCTAACTATGAAAATATTTGATGGGTTTAAGGGAACTCTATAGTATCTAGTTGCTACCTTTTATTTAAAATATAATCAAATAATTCTCATTGTATTGTGTGAGATAAATGTATTGTTATTTTTATTATTATAATAGGATCCAAGATTTCTTTAGTGTCATTGATTTATCAACAATTTAAAGGAAACCAAAGCCCCGATAAGCGTTACAAATAAGATAGTAACATTTTTGCCTCGTGGAATATAATGAAGATCACTAGATTATATTTTAAATCAATAATGACAACTAATATTGGTGACACAAACCTACTATAACTAATAGTTATGATATATTATTGGTGATTTGATTTAGATTTCTATAATAACTGAGAAAATTTAGGCGAATTGAATCTAACCATCTATCAAATATCAGGCGAATATTTGAGTTCAAATTTTTAATAAAATAAATTATCTGGCAATTTAAATATTTATAAAATAAAATTTTGTAAAAGTTTGGTGATTTATGTCACCTTAAATCTTGAATTATTAGCCAAATTTGGATTCTCAAATTTCAAAAATTAGCCAATTGGCAAATATTAGCCACTAAAAAAATCACTGATCTCTAATATCTGATAAGAGCATGTCCACAATCTTTGAAACTTGGTGTGGCTGCCCAGCTTTTCTTTTGCCTTATCCCACATGAGGACAAGGTCAGAGATCCTGAAGGCTTTAAGGGTGGCTCTCTTGTTGAACCACCTCTTGACTACAGCTTTATGTTTTGATACATGCTCTAGAGTTGACGCTCAATTCTCCTCTAGTTTAAGGAGATTCATGAGCCAAACTTGTACTTGATCTTCTCCTCCTACATATTGGTCCATGAATCTGAGTACTAGGATCTTTAAGTTCATAGGGAAGACTAGTTGTAAGCCATAGACTAGCTGGTATGGAGACGTCCCTAGGGAATTTTTGATCCTTACGCGATCAGTCCACAAAGCGTATTTCAATTGCGTGTGCCAATCCCTGGGGTTGTCATCTAGGAGGTGTTTGATCACTGTTGTTAAGTTCTTGTTGGTAGACTCTGCTACACCATTGCCTTGAGGATAGTAATTTGAAGAGAACTTGAGGATTACTTGGTTCTCGAAGGCCCATTGTGTGAGTGAGGCTAAAGAAAAAGAGGGAGCATTGTCACATACCAGATAAAATGGCATCCCAAACCAGGTTATGATGCGCTCCTCCTAGAATTTGGTCATGACCTCTGTAGTACAATTCTTCAGTGCTTGAGCTTCCATCTATCATGTGCAGTAGTTAGTAGTTGTCAAGATGAACTTGTGTCTTGCAGACAAAGGGGGGTTAATCATTCCAACAAAATCTAAGCCCTATTGGGAAAATGAGTGTACCTCATATACTGGTTGTAGGGGCATTACGAGGTTTCTCTCTTGAGCTGTGCTGGTTTGGCAATTATGGAAAGGCCTCACATGCTCGCTGGTGTCTCTAAATATTGTAGGCCAAAAATACCCTGCCCTTAAGACTTGGTGAGTATCTGCATCACTTGACCCATGTCCCATTCCATATTTGTCTTGGACATCTTCTAGGATTTGCTTGGCCTTGAGTCTGTCCTAGCACCTTAGGTATAGGCTTTCATAATTCCATTTATATAGTTGTCCATTCTTCAACATGTAGGAGCTGCTTTTGATTCTCAAGGCTCTTCTCTGAGAATCACTCATTTCCTTTGGGCAATGGTTTTGCAGCAGATAATACACTATGTCTTTGTACCATACATCACTAATCACACCTTGATCGGTGTAGGTTTGGCAGACCAGACCTTCTTCAATGTCAGAGATCAGCTTCGTCAGGCCTTGGCCTCTCACTAGTTTAATTGGTTGGATTTCAAGGTCAAACTCTTGGAGGATGGCCATCCATTTTCTTCTCCACTCTCCCAGCTCATTTTGCATCAGAAGGGACTTTACGACTACGTCTAGAACTACCCCAATGACTTTACTTCTCAAGATGTAATGTCTGAACTTTTTTACCGCTTTGACAAGAGCGAATGACTATTTATCTAGGTTTAGATATCTAAGCTTAGTGTCTTTGAAAGGGAAACTCATGAAAGCTATGGGTCTCTCATCTTCACTATTCTTGTTCTGTGTGAGGATGCCTGGGCATGAGTGCTCAGATGCAAAAGAGTAAACTTTAAAAGGGATAGCATAGTTTGGGTTGACTAGGACCAGCGTCATGGTGATGGCATGTTTAATTTCTTCTAAGGATTTCTTGGCTAAGAGAGCCCATTCAATATTGGCATCTTTCTTGAGCATGTCGTTCAATTGTTTTACTATCTCTTCGAAACTGCTAATGAACTTCCTTATGAAGTTGATCTTCTCGAAGAAAGATTTCAGTTCTTTGCGGCTATGCAACATCGTCAACTTTAGAATGACCTCTACCCTTTCAAGATATATGGCTATCCCTTTCTTGGAGATGATATGTCCCAAGTGTTTTCCTTTAGTTACCCCAAACACACATTTCTTGGGATTGAGGGAAATTCCAAATTCCTTACATCTTTGAAGGCATTTTTGGGGTCACTTAAGTGGTTAGCTCTTTGTTTTGAGAAAAATATGAGGTCATCCATATATATGATAATTCACCTCCCAACTAATCCCTTGAAATCTATGTCCATTTCCCTCTGAAAAGTGGCCCTGACATTAATCAATCTGAAAGGAATCTGGCAGTGGGTGAAGGTCCCCCATTTGGTTGTGAAGGTCATTTTCAACCTGTCCTCCTCCTGCACCATCACCTGGTTGTAGCCTAAGTAACCATCTAGAAATGAAATCATTTGAGACCCATTGACCTTCTATAGTACTTTTTCAAGAGACGAGAGTGGGTAATTGTCCTTCTGAGAAGATTTGTTGAGGTTCAAGAAATCCACACACAATCTGATCTCTCCAGTTTTATTTCTTACGGGTACTAGGTTCGCAACCCATGTAGAATGCCGAATTGGAAAGATGATTCTAGAATCAAACAATTTTTGAACTTCCTTCTGAATCAAGGGTTCCATAGTAGGATTCACCAGCCTCTGTCCTTGCCGGAAAGGCTTGGAGTATAGTTTTAGAGGGATGTTGCGCACTATGACTAAGGTGTCATATGTCTTCAATTCTTCGTAGCTCCATGCTATGAAATATCTGTATTCAGTGAGGAGCTAGACCATTTTCTCCTTCTCTTCTTTGGTCCCTAATTTTTTGATATGGCCCTCCATAGGCTCCTCTTTTGTGCCAAGGTTGTATGTGTCGCACTCTTTACTGTCAAGAGTTACGTCTGGGCATCTCCTTAGTGGAGTCTTGGTGCTGTCAAAAATCCTCTCCAGTTCTACCATCCTGGTGAAGGAGCACCCTCAATGAACTAAGTGTTCCTATGAAACCTAGGGGCTATCTCAAGGTCCTAAGAGGCCTTTAGTCATGATAAGACATTGGGTTAATCACTGGATCACTTTGTAAGGCCATAGTTCCAAGATTGGCACATTATGAGCCCTTTGTTAACTATGAGTCATTAATGATCCAAAACCATAGGAATATTTTTTTTGAGTTTTTAATGTTTGTATCCACTAGGGATCACAAAAATAACATCATGACCAAGTTTGGTCACGAGATTTGCAAAATTGCAAAAAAAAATGTAAAAGTTGCTCTAAAATTGTCAAGCAACTTTTGAGCAAACTTAACAAATTTTTGAAAACCAACTCCCAAATGGTCAAGTCAGTTCAAACTTGTCATGTAACCATTGGGAGTTCCTACAATAACCCTTTTAGGTGGGTGGTAGGCTAATCATTTAATTTGGCATTTGAAAATTAATAAAAAGTAACCATTTTCTTGCATCCTCGAGAAACAGTCATTGTGTACGGTCGGGTACTCACATAAGGCCATGAAATTCTAACACCAAGGGTTAGTGTTGTGAACCTTCTTCCATTTTATTTTTGTCTCATGTGTTGATTGATCTTGGTTTGAAATTTATTGAATTTACAAACTCACTGCCTGGATTGTAGGCCCTAATTCAGGGTTTCTAAGAAAATTAAGTGTATTTCCACTTTCCACCATGGGAATTCAATGACCCTTGGTGAAAAGATTGTTTGTATGATGCTCTTTAAGATTATGCAAGATAGGTTCTTTAAAGTGCAGGGAGATGGAGTTGAATTGATGCCCTAGGTGTATATCCTTATGTATGCACCCATCCAGCATTAGGACAACAGTCATAACTCTCACTTGGGATTTGATCAGAGGCTCTAAATAAGAGGAAGAGGCCCTTGTATGCATCCTCATAGGATCCAATAATTTCTTTGGTTTTTGGATGCATCCTAAAGGTACCTCTAGTGTAAATGGAGGCCTAATTAGCCCTAATTACAAAAGCAATTTTGTGTATCATTCTATCTCTTTCTCATTTCCATGATCTAGGGCTAAAGTCCAAGGTCTTAGGCCATAAAGGGTCCTTGAATACCTAATCAGTTAAGGAGGTTATGTGTAAGAATCTCAATTAAGGTCAATTTTCCTTCTGAAAAAGGCTACAAGCATAGTCTTGGGTTTGTGAAGCAACGATGTCATATGGATTTTATTTGAGTGAAAGAACCATTGGAACTAAATTTTAGGGACCTAAATAGACCCCACCTATGAGAATAGGCCACCCCTGGTCCCTTAAGTCATTTTGGGGGTATTGTTAAGAATTTGAATCAAGTGCTCCTAAAGCCACTCTTGGTAGTTGGTGTAGTAGGATTGGTAAAAACTAGTGATTAGGTTGCCCCTTTGGGTTCTGAGGTTGTGATAGCCTAACCAAGTCCTTTCCCACACTTGTGATAAGTGTGAATCATTTTGGCTCTGAATCAAGTAATTTTGAGGTACATTGCCCTATTTGGGTCACTTAGAGGCTTCCAGTTGCCCACTTTGCATTAAGTGGTATTAGAGCTATGTCTACTCCTGAGGATGAAGATATCCTTTCAAGGGATACAAATATTGAACTAGCAAAGATGGTGAGAGAATAGAGGGCAGCAAATGCAACCTTGACAAGAAGAATCCAAGAATTGGAAAACAAGGTAGAGAGGGGTAAAGGAGATACTTCTGGTGGTGAAGAGGGAAGTGAGTCAGAGGATGACAAACCTGATCAGGATGTGAACATTCCTATAGACCAGAGACCATTCATAGATGCCTTAAAATCTATGGAGAGAAGAACCATGGATGAGAAGTTAGATTTGCCAACTTTTAATGGGAAGATGAATGTAGATTTGGCCTTGGATTGGATAGAGGCTTTGACAAGTTTCTTTGAGTGTGAGGACATCCCTGAGAAGTAGAGGGTGAAGACAACAAGATCCAATTTGAAGGGAGAAGCCCTAACTTGGTGGAACTTCATCCAAATAGAGAGGGTCAAGAATGGGAAGAGTATTATCTCTTCATGGAACAAAATGATTGCATTTCTCAAAGAGACCTATGTGCCTGAAGACTATGGGGTTCAACTCCATAGGAGGAAGAAAAGTATAAAGAAAAAGGATATGGATGTAGGCCTATACACTGAGGAGTTCCTAAAATTATGT
Source organism: Thuja plicata (assembly GCA_018584345.1). NCBI lineage: Eukaryota > Viridiplantae > Streptophyta > Pinopsida > Cupressales > Cupressaceae > Thuja > Thuja plicata. Next base: position 1,089,278 of record MU226123.1, read on the forward strand.
ATGAAGACAAATGTGGCAGAAGGTGAAGAAGAAAAGTTAGCAAGATATATGAATGGTCTCAAAGTATCCATTCAAGATGAACTTAGCCTACACTACCCTACCACAGTGAACAAGTGTTATCAAATGGCACTCAAGGTAGAGGAAAAAGGGAAGAGAAAATAGGAGTTTGGAAAAGGGAAGAGTAATGATAGTGGGAAGAAATTTAGAGGGAGAGGAACCTCTTGGAATAGAGGGCAATACAGTGGTAATAGTAGTAGGACCCCTGACCAAGGAGACAAATAAAATAGTGATACAAACTTTAGAGGTAACTATAGAGGGATAAGACCCTTCAATAGGGGAAGGACAAACATTGGAAGAGGAAATGGACCATTAAGGTGTTACTACTGAAATCAATTGGGACACCGTGTAGGAAGATGCCATGAGCAAAGAAATAACAATAAACAAGGTGAAAGAAGAGCTCAACTCATTCAAGAGGACAAGCAAGAAGACAATCCTAATGCTAGGGACTTAGAACCAGAGGAAGGAGAATGTTTGATGATGAGACAATTATTCCTTCAACTCCCACAAAGCCAAGAACCTCCTCAAAGAAAGAATCTCTTCTGGACAAAGATCAAATGCAATGGGAAGGTATGTAGTTTACTTATAGATTCTAGCTCAAATGAAAATCGAGTATCTTGTGAAATGGTACAGAAGTTAAACCTCCCTAAGAAACCTCATCCTTTTCCTTATCATGTCTCTTGGTTAACAAAGGGTCAATAAACCTTAGTGACTGAACAAGCATGGATATAATTTTCAATAGCAGACTTTAAAGACAAAGTTCTTTGTGATGTTGTGGAGATGGATGCCTCCCACATTATTCTAGGAAGGCCTTGGTATTATGATGTGGATGCCACACACCATTTTAGGAAAAAAACCTACTCCATCACTAAAGATGGAAAAACTTTAACTATGAATCCCTTGCCTGATACCAAAATAGAGAAGGAACCTATTGTCATAACCATGGGGGAAAAAGAAATGCTAAAAGTATTGAGAGAGCCTGAAACTGAAGCCTATGTCTTAATATCCAATCCTAAGGATAATTTAAGATCTGATAATGATGATCCTATACCAGATGAAGTTTAGAAGTTACTCACAAAATACAGTGCTGTCACTACTAGTGACTTGCCCACAACCCTCCCTCCCTTGAGAGATATTAGTCACCAAATTGACTTAATAAATGGCTCCTCTTTGCCTAACAAGGCCCCATACAAGATAACACCAGTGCAACATGTAGAGATAGTGTGCCGAGAAAGCACTTAAATGAATTAACTGTAGAGAAAGCACTTAAAAGTTGGGAAAACATGAGGTCAGCCTACATGAAGTACATCAACGATCACTGGTTGATCACTAAGAGGTCCAATCTTGTAAGATGGCCGAAAGGAATGCATAGATCAGAGTTCAAGGAGGATATCCATGATCTAATCACCTTGTTGAGCAGAATTAGGGGTCTCGAGGAGTCCAATCTTTTTCAGCCTTGGATGTACTATTCATCGGCAATACACTAACATAATTACCAAAATAACTTAGTAAGGACGACAAGTTGAACTATAATACTTCTAAGAGTTGAACTATAATAAATAAAGAGGTAGAGTGAGAGAAAGCAACCCAGATTCAAGCTGTACCTCCAGCTCCCCCTACCATTCTATAGGCCCATAGAATAGTAGGGCGCTCCCGAAAACTTGTTTCATTCAAAATGGGCAGCCTTAGAATAGTAGGGGGACTCGAGAAAGGTGGGCTTTACCGAAAAGTGAGACGAATGTCACGACCCAACCTGATGCTCTTCAACTATAGTCAAGTTGGTTTGGGCGGATGCCATGATGCCCATTAAAATGGGATACACAGGCCTAGGACGTAAGACCAAACCAGTATTTATATTAGCACTACATCTTTATCAACCATTCTCGCTGGCACTAGTTTTCTGATGTTGGCCTCGAGGATGTTGAATTCAGCATGGCCAATACAGATTACTTAGATTTGATGACACATGATGATACGCCTTCCATGCCATCTCATTTGGTTAGTCCATTGCATTTGTCATTAGAGAGACGTGTGCATGTTGTAGATGCAGAGATGAGTTTGGATGAGACGCAACAAAATCTTGATAGCTTGGTTGATAGGATCGAGGCTAGGGAGTCTGAGATTGCAAGACAAGTAAATGAACTATTAGAGAAGGGACTCATCCAAAAGAGTCTCAATACATGTGCTGTCCCATCAGTTTTAGCCCCTAAAAAAGATGGAAAATGGAGATTGTGCACTGACAGCAGAGCCCTAAACAAAATAAAAATAAGATATAGGTTCCCCATTCCAAGAATGGAAGATCTTCTGGACCAATTAGGCACTGCTTGTTACTTTACTAAGATTGATTTAAAATTAGGCTATAATCAAATCAAGATTAAGCCAGGAGATGAATGGAAGAAAACGTTTAAGACAACTGAAGGTTTGTTTGAGTGGCTTGTTATGCCATTTGACTTGAGTAATGCCCCTAGTACATTCATGAGACTCATGAATGAGGTCTTTATTGATTTTATTGGCAAGTTTGTGGTAATCTGTTTGGATTGCATTATGATTTACAGTCATAGCAAAGAGGAACATGTTGATCATGTTGAGAAGGTTCTAAGGAGACTCCAGCAACACAAGTTAGTGATTAACTTGGAAAAATGTATGTTTATGAAGAAGGAACTCATCTTCCTAGGATTTTTCATCTCCCAAGGCACTCTAAATATGGATCCAGAGAAGGTTGCAACAATATTCAACTGGCCTCCACCAAAGAACCAAGGTGATGTTAGAAGCTTTCATGGTTTAGAAATTTTTTATAGAGAGTTTATAAAGAATTTTAGCCATGTGTGTGCTCCTATGTTGGACACAATAAAAGGTGGAAAGAAGACTAGATTTGAGTGGACTAAAGAAGCAGAAGATGCATTTAAATATCTTAAGAATAGGGTGGAACAATACCCAATCCTAGTACTCCCTGACTCCAACAAGGTATTCACACTTGAAATAGATGCAAGAAACTTGGCTATAGGTGCAGTCTTGAGCCAAGAAGGTAAGGATATAGCATTTTTCTCAGAAAAATTGAATGATGCCAAAAGGAGCTATTATACTTATGATTTAGAGCTTTATGCAATGGTGCAAGCCTTGAAAAAGTGGAGACACTATTTACTCCCTAAAGAATTCATTTTTTATACTGATAACCATTCTTTTAGTTTTCTAAACAGTCAAGAGAAGCTTGGGGTCAAAGACATCAAATGGATGGAGCAGCTGTAGGCATATACCTTCAATATTAAACACAAAAAAGGAGTGGCAAACAAAGTGGTTGATTCCCTAAGTGGGAGGATTGGATTAGTTGAGGAAGTTCAAATTCAGAGTGTAGGGATTGACTCCCTAAAACACCTATATGCTGATGATCCAGAATTTGGAGAAGTTTTTGAGGTATGCACTAAAATGGTTGGTAAATACCATACTAAATTTTCTGATTTTCTAATTCAGAATGGACTCTTGTTTAAAGGAGCCCAATTGTGCATTCCAAAATGTTCCATGAGAACAAATATCATTAAAGAAAAACATTGTGGTGGCTTAGGAGGAAATTTTGGAATAGATAAGACCACTGAATTAGTGAAAAGAAGTTATTTTTGGCCAAAGATGGGGAATGAAGTCAAGAAATTTGTTGAATATTGTATATTTTCCAGCAAGAAAAGGGTGTATCCACTAACCAAGGATTGTATCAACCCATACCAATTCCCTCTAGGCCATGGGAATCAATTTCAACAGATTTTGTTATGGGTTTGCCAAGGACAAAGCAGGGTTATGATAGTGTTTTTGTAATAGTGGACAAATTTAGTAAAATGGTGCACTTTGTTCCTTGCAAGAGCACAAATGATGCCTCCCATATAGCACACCTATACTTTAAGGAAGTGGTTAGGATACATGGCCTGCCACAAACAATAGTGTCTGAAAGAGATGTAAAATTTCAGGGTCATTTTTAGAGGATACTCTTCAAGAAGCTAGGCACAAACCTAAGTTATAGTTCAGCATATCACCCAAAAACAAATGGAAAAATGGAGGTGGTAAACATATCACTTGGTAATCTCTTGAGATGCCTAACCAAATATAATACACAAAGTTGGGACATGATCCTACCTTGGGCATAATTTGCATTCAATGACTCCATGAACAGGTCCACTGGAAAGACACCTTTTCAAACAATGTATGGACTTCATCCTAAAGGTCCATTGGATTTAGTAGAGTTACCATCTGATTTTAGAGTGAGTGCACAAGGAGAGGAGTTAGCCAAACTAATATCTAAAGTGTAGACAGAAGTAAAAGAGTCACTACAACAGTCAACTATGAAATAAAAAGCACAAGCAAACAAGAAGAGAAGTTCAGCTCAGTTCAAAGTTGGAGATAAGGTATGGGCATACCTAAGGAAGGAGAGACTTTCTAAAGGAAGATATTCAAAGTTACACCTGAAGAAAATTGGTCCTTGCACAATCCTCACCAAGAGGGGTGAAAATGCATATGATATTTCCTTGCCCCCTACTTTACTGATTTCTCCTATTTTTAATATTGTAGACCTCACTCCTTACAAGTGTATTGCATACATTGTCAATGTGTAGGGATCACAAGTTGAAGATGATGGAGACTATGTGTGAGATCTCCCACCAAGAAATCAAATGGAACTAGACACTATTTTGGAAACCAAAGTATTGAAGCAAAAATAAAGAATAAGTACATGCAGTATTTAGTGAAATGGAAAGGACTCCCTCCAATAGATGCTACCTAGATGACAGAGGACCAGATCCAACAACATGGAACCACTGTTGACCAGCTATCCTCAAGTGGGAACTTCAGTTCAGATCCCATAGGGAGTATGGTGCAGGAGCACCCTAAATGAACTAAGTGTTCCTATGGAACCTAGGGGTTCTCTCAAGGTCCTAAGAGGCCTTTAGTCATGATAAGACATTGGGTTAATCACTGGATCACTTTGTAAGGCCATAGTTCCAAGATTGGCACATTATGAGCCCTTGGTTAATTATGAGTCATTAATGATCCAAAACCATAGGAATATTTTATTTTTGATTTTTAAATGTTTGGATCCACTAGGGATCACAAAAATAACATCATGACCAAGTTTGGTTACGAGATTTGCAAAATTGCAAAAGAAAATGTAAAAGTTGCTCAAAAGTTGTCAAGCAACTTTTGAGGAAACTTAACAAATTTTTGAAAACCAACTCCCAAATGGTCAAGTCAGTTCAAAATTGTCATGTAAAAATTGGGAGTGGCTACAATAGCCCTTTCAGGTGGGTGGTAGGTTGATCATGTAATTTGGCATTTTAATAAAAAAAAGTAACCATTTTCTTGCATTCCCAAGAAACAGTCATGTGTACGGTCGGGTATGGATAGAAGGACATTAAAGTTTGACACCAAGGGTTAGTGTTGTGAACCTTCCTCCATTTTATTTTTGTCTCATGTGTTGATCAATCTTGGTTTGAAATTTATTGAATTTACAAACTCACTGCCTAGATTGTAGGCCCTAATTTAGGGTTTCTAAGAAAATTAAGTGTATTTCCACTTTCAACAATGGGAATTCAATGACCCTTTATGGAAAGCTTGTTTGTATGATGCTCTTTAATATTATGCAATATAGGTTCTTTAAAGTGAAAGGAGATGGAGTTGAAGTGATGCCCTAGGTGTATATCCTTATGTATGCACCCATCCAGAATTAGGACAACTGTCATAACTCTCACTTGGGATTTGATCAGAGGCTCTAAATCAAAGGAAGGGGCCCTTGTATACATCTTCATAGGATCCAATCATTGGTTTGGTTTTTGGATGCATCTTAAAGGTACCTCTAGTGTAAATGGAGGCCTAATTAGCCCTAATTGCAAAATCAATTTTGTGTATCATTCCATCTCTTTCTCATTTCCATAATCTAAGGATGAAGTAAAAGGTCTTAGGCCATAAAGGGTCCCTGAATCCCTAATCAGTTAAGGGGGTTATGTGTAAGAATCTCAATTAAGATTAATTCTCCTTCTGAAAAAGGCTACAAGCATAGTCTTGGGTTTGTGAAGCAACCATGTCATATGGATTGTATTTGAGTGAAAGAAACATTGGAACTAAATTTTAGGGACCTAAATAGACCCCACCTATGAGAATAGGTCACCCCTGGTCCCTTAAGTCATTTTGGGGGTATTGTTAGGAATTTGAGTCAAGTGCTCCTAAAGCCACTCTTGGTAGTTGGTGTATTAGGATTGGTAAAACCTAGTGATTAGGTTTCCCATTTGGGTGCTGAGGTTGTGATAGCATAAGAAAGTCCTTTCCCACACTTTTGATAAGTGTGAAGCAATTTGGCTCTAAATCAAGCAATTTTGAGGTACATTGCCCTATTTGGGTCACTTAGAGGCTTCCAGTTGCCCACTTTGCATCACATCCCTTTGGGTATGGCGTTAGTCCTCAGATTTATTATACCTTGGTCATCAAGAGCTTCAGGTTCAAATAATTCTTCACCTTCCTTTTCCTCATCTATGATCTATTTTTTGAACACACTGACACACATGATAAACTCCAAGATGTGCTGATCATCTTTGAAGACTTGAAAGTTAATGACGTTGTCCAGAATAGCCGAGGTTGAGACAAGTTCAACTAAGAATTTATTTATCTTGGATTTCTCCATTGGACATAATGAACTGGTCAAAACAACCAAGGTGTCAACAATAACATTTATTATTCTTGGGATGGTTTTGATGTCGAAAGCGTCAAAGTCAATGATTAGGTCCCATGCTCTATTTTGGTAGGCTGAGAGCCTTTTATAATTGTAAGTGTACTAACTACGGATCTTCTTGAAAACCAATTGTGAGTCCCCTTCTATGGTCAAGATTTTTATTCCTTTCTCATGGGCCAGGAGGAGTCCATGGACCAGTGCTACTCATCAACATTGTTAGTGCACAAAAATTGTAACCTATAAGCGATATAGAAAGACTTACCTCTTGGGTTTATCAATTTGATCCCCACACCTGCTCCCTGTTTACATTTGGAACCATCGAAGCACAATTTCCATATCTGGGGTTTCTTAGCAGGATTGGGCTTGGTCAATTTTCTCTTGGGAGAGCCTTTGGTTTTAAGCTCCTTCCCCTTTTCTCCATCACTATTAGAAGAGGTTGATTCTCCAACATTTTGGGTACATCTGGGTTTGGGGTTTTCCACACTTTCACCGCCTCCATCTTCTAGCATCCCTTTATAAGGTGGGGATACTCTATTATTAGAGGTACTCCAACAACTAAGTATGTCCAAAGAAGGACCTCTATCATTAGAATCCGACCCACTATCTTGATCTTGGCTTGGGGCGATTGTATCGACTTGACTGTGTATTTTTGGTGGGGTGTTATTCTTGTCCTTGATCTCGAGGATGTCCTCTTTTATTGTTAGGGTTTTTGATGGATTACTTGATAAGTCAATCTAGGTCAATGCCCATGACAATGCTTCTTGAGAGCTGGGGCATGTGAAATCAGAATGGCTAGCCCAGTGTAATCTGCAGTATCCTGGTAGTAGCAAAATATTAGGGTCTGTGCTTTGTCCTAGATGTCATAAGCTGGCTGTCATGCTGTTGATGAAACATTGGAAGATGTCGTTGCCAATATTCAACTCAAGGAGACCTTGGATGGGACTGTGGTCCTCACCGTCTTGGATTTGAAACATGAGGATGTCGTCCATCTGGTAAGTGTCCAAATTTGTCTAGGTGAAAAAGACTTCATTCAGGGAATTGTACTCAGTAATCATTCTTTTCAATTTAGGTTCCGCATCTATCTTGATCTAGTTGTTCAAACCTCTCCATGGTAGCCACAGTTGGGTGAAATCTGTGGAGATCCATCCTCTCAAATACTTGGTCCATTCTTGACTCAATAACATCCCATAAGTTTTAGGTATGTCCACTATATGGACGTCAATGTATTCTTGTATTCTAGGATCTGCAACCAATGGAATGTGTACATCTTTGAGCACACCAATCACCTTGAGCTCAGTCTTATCTAATTGCATGACCACTTGGTTCATTACTTGGGGCACCATCCCCAACTTTTTGAAAATTGACAGTGGCATGATGTTGCATGAAGGTCCTAAATCAATTAGGTAATTGTGTAGGTTCTTTCCAAACATCCGTAGACTGAGTAAGAATGGTGGGAGCTCCATCCTATCCCTAAACACTACGGAGAAAGCCTCAGACATGTTGATACTGGATGTAGGTGTCTTTGTATTATGGGCTGAGGGGCTAGGTTTTGAGTGGTCTAGAGACCTTAGAAGGGCCTCCTTCTGAGATGGGCAGCCTTGTAGTAACTTGAACATAGATATGTTTGCTTTAGTTTTCTTCAGTTCATCAACTATGCTATATTTGTCACTCAACCAGGCCACACCTCTATAGCCAACATACGTACTTATTGTAGGAGGTGTGGGACCATTCGGGCCTTTAGGAGGCATGGGATTGTTACTAGCTTGAGGATCTAGTGGAGTTGGTTATTTTCCTGGGGGATACCATCGGTGAGAGGTTCCTTTCTTCTCTGAAGGTTATGCGAATTTCATTGATCATTTTGTAAGGCATGTACTTTTGAATATTCAGGTTCATTTTCCCTCTGGAAGGGAAACACAAACTCATCTTCCCCTACAAAGGTACCCGAGGACTCCTCCTTTTTAGACTCATAGGAATTGAGAACCATAGCATTAAATTATACCAGAGGCTCCTCTAGATTTTGGATGTAACAATCACGGGAGTGGTTCTCATACCCATCATTGCCTTGGTGTGAATTTGGAGCCTCGACAAAATTAGCCTCTAAAGCCTCGTAAGCATTGGCATTATCTACTGGGAAGCTGCCATTATTGGGTCTAGTGTTCCATGGCTTGTTTGGCCTTTTCTGCCCAAATTTTTTCTTCTGCATGTTGTTGTTATTGTACGTGTTGAAATTCCAATTTGGATTTTGAGGATATGCATTTGGACCAGCAGGGGCTCATTGATATCCACCTTGATTTTGGGATGGATTCAAATTCATCTGGGTAAGCTCATTGGTGAGTTGTGACTATGTCTTCTTTACGACGTCTAGCTCCAAGGCCATGAGAGCATCAATCTCTTCTTGGGGTATAACTCTCTGTTTCACAAACGCTATTTTGTGAGCCTCATAACCTGGATAAGTAATAGATGGGGGTATGGATTCAAATGGTTGCCTTGGGATGGGATTCAACATAGGTGTGTGAGTGGCCATAGCTTGATTTCTAGCTACAAAGGGATGTGGGACAATAAGTTTATTCACGGAAGGTACTGCTGCATAACTCCCTTCTTGTGTGTCCATCTACTGGGTGAACATGATGGCTTCATTGTACACCTTTACCATCATGTCTCTATTCGCCGGGGGAAGCCTCCTTAGAAAGATTGAGGTGAAAGGATCTAAAGCCTTCAAGTAAACTTGTATGACAACCTCCTCTGGTATGGTGTAAGGGGCTTCCAACTTTTGATGCATCTTGTGAAAATGATGATTGAACATAGTGATGGGTTCCTTAGGATCTTTCCTTGTTGTGATGAATTGGTGATGTGTTGTGGCAGGATCCACATATAGCTTGAATTGATTGAGGAATTTGGTTTCAAATTAATTCCATGCAGAGATAGATCCTCATGGTAAATTCAGGTACCAATTATATGTGAACTCTCCCAAAGTGTATAGAAATAGATGACAAACAACATCTTGGTGGACGATCTCTTTATGGTTAAAAGTTTCTTTGAAGGCACGAATGTGTTCTTCCGCTGTCCTTGATTCTCCATATATGAATTGGGTGCAAAAATTCTCCAGATTTTTGGGTAACTCATGGAGCTTCCCAACAAAATTTAAAGGAGAGATTGTTATGTTGGCAAAAAAGGCCATCAAACGAGGTTGCTGCAAATTCTGATTTTGTACGTTCTAATTTTGCACTATGGTTGCTATGACAGTCGGGGCAGCGATATGTGATTACTGTCCAAGAGAATCCTGAGACTCAATGAGGTGGTAAGAGGATTTTTATTTGTTCTTCCCTTTGTCACTACGAGCTTTACGATGATGGGTGAGTTCAAGAAACTCGTCTCTCTTTGGAGATGATCTAAGTACCCGCTCGAATCTCTCTGGAGAGAAAGATCCACTGTTATCTAGCTTTTGAGTCTTGAGGCCCTCCTTCTAGAGCCACTTCTGTTGAGCATTTTTTTGACACAAGCCAACTTGCTAGGATCTTGAGAATTTGATTTCCTCTCTTGAAAGAATAATGAGGTTATTACCAAGGTTCTCCAGGGTCGGGTCACAACCTTCTTGGTTACTCAGTTGAAGATAAATGTGAATGTTCATAAGGAGGCCTTTTCTAGTACGTTCAAGACATCAAAATACAAAACACTTTAGTTATTTTTTGGTATTTTTCATTTAAAAAATATGGGTGTTATAAATAAAATACAACTTTATATTTTCAAGATATGGATTTTCAGAATTGAAGACAGAGTTTAAAGAGAGAATAGAGTAAAAAGAAGTAAAATGAATTACTGAAAACAAAATCATACAGACATAAACCATTGTAAACCCTTCCTTGTGAATTGAATGATGGGAGAGATTTGGAATAAACCCACAAGGCACAAATCAGACCGTGTCACAATTCACTACCCCACGGGTGCAAGCGTTTGGAGAGAAAGAAAATGTATTCACTTGTGCAAGATTTCAAAATTGATCAAATCACAAAGCCACCAAGATGTGTGCACCCATGAGACAGATTTATCGTTAAACCCAAAGATGATCTCTTCCACGCATTCATCATAGAAAGGTAAATTAAAAAACAAAAAACTCCAACTAAAGAAAGGTGAATTTGAAGCACAATAAACAAGAGGCTCTCTGAAAATAATGAATAATGCAAGCATACATTCAGTAATTTTGCATAGGTAGAAACATTTCACACACCATGAATGAAGCACCAAATGTATGTCTTTATTGCATCAAGAATCCAACCCACTACATTGATTTGTGATTACAATATATAGAATTTGATCCACAACTCTGAATTATGAATTTAGGGCATCAGAGAGAAAAATAAACTAAACTAAATGAAACTAAAACTTTACTGAAAGGGAAACTATTCTTAAATGACACTAGATAACTTGCATGGATCCATGAATCCAATTACAATCAGTTTTCCCATGCAAGGAGGGTCAAACTCGCCAAGAAGAAAGAGAAAAGGAGGGTTTTCTCCTGAAAACTTGGAGTCTTCTTCTAGTTTTTGGGAGTCTTTGTTGGAATATTCATCTAGAAGCTCTGCTGGCGGTGGAGACTGATAGGGGATCCTTAGTCTCTTCAAAACAAACTCAAGTTGAACATCAATTAGATCTAAAGTTCAACTGGTGTGAAAAAAATGTGATCTCACTTGAAACACCCAGTTTTTCAGACCTCGACCTCTACTCCAAACTCTTTAGTGTCAAAACTTCTAAGTGTTTACCATCAGAACTTTGGTCTAAAGTTTTGACTTGTCGGAGGTTGAAAAGGCCAAAATATATAGAAGGCTAAAAAGGCCAAAAACTCAGAGGGACGAAAAGGCCAAATCACCTGGGAGGCTGAAAGGCCAAAAGACTATTATGCTTGTAGGGGTCGAAAGGCCGAAGGGTTTAAAACCTACCTTAAGGAAATCTCTTAAGTGTTGGAGACTGCTTCTTCAAAACTTCTTTGTGATCCAAGGGGTCTGTTTGGAAATACCTCTAGGCGTGCCACCTGAAGCCTTTGTATAATCTCCTAAACCTCCTCGTATTTTATCTCCTTCCTTTTTTCCCTCTTAACCTTTTGTTCTTTCTTTTCTTTGAAGGCAGCTAGCTCGGAAGCAAAGAACTGGATTTCCTCCACGTGATTTGTCATCTTCATCATTTCTTCCTTTGAATGAAATAATTATTGCAGAGCTTCCTTGGTCCCTACACCTACCATGATGTCCCTAAATTATTGGAACACTTCTTTGGATGGACATAAGACATGTTTATCTTCATCGCGGTACAAATCAAGGCCGATCCCTGTCAAGAAGATATCTATTTCTTCGACCCATTCTAGGACCTCTTTCTATTTATCCAATATGGACACCTGACTTTTCTCATAAATGCTAATTATCTTGATTATGCACTTGATCCATGTCTCAAAATTGTTCAGCTCCTCACCTTCACATATTTTCACCAGGATCTAGAAGCGTTGTTTTTTGATGATCTGTAAATCATGGAGGGTGGCTCTCCACTTGCTTGATGGCACTTTCCCTGTATTACTCAAAATCCTCCTTCCAATCTGCACTGGCTTTGATGAAGGATGGGGTTAAACCTGCTAGCAAGTCTGGGGTATTTCTTTTATCCAACACTGCCTGTAATGTGGCCTCCAAGCAATTGGGGTCAATGGGACCAACCATCTTGTGAATGAACCTCTTCAAGGCTTCATTTTGTTCTTTCAAGGTCTTTATGGTCTCTTCATCCTTACTCATAAAACCCAGAGCATGTTTGAGCCCTAAGGCTACTAATGTCTTTCTCCCTTCCCTGGTACGTTCCCCCAAATCTACCTCCTTAAATGTATAGTCTTCCAACTTAGTTTGGGCTTGAGAGGTGCTGGCAGATGGGACTGCAACCTGTGCCTTCCAATACCCCCTAGTGTCCTGAGTGACGTAGGACATTGTCCGTGCTGGTAACATGATTTTTTCCTTATGAAAGGCTTTCCCTAAGGATGCCATATCTGTATTTTCCCCTTCATCCTTGTCTAAATAGGTTCTTCTCCTTGACTAGATTTCTTTAGTAAACCATGTAGGTCTACTAGATGTAGTGACCGGCTCATATGGGGTAATTTGGAGAATTGAATCTAAATTTTGGGACCCTGGAGTCATTTCTTTGTCTGCCTCCTCTTCTTGTTCCTTTCTTTGTTCCCCTTCACCCCCTTCTCCTCAGCCTTCTTCTTCCTCTTCCCTTTCCTCTTCTACCTTGTCTCCTTCTTGCATTGCCTCATCTTGTTTTTCCTAGCTTTTGTCTTCCTCTCCCGCGGAACTAACCGAGGCTTCAGTATTGAGACCAGTCATAGCCTTCAATGTGGTTTTGAAGGGTGATGCAACCTCTTTGGTTACTGATCCTCCAGGGGTTAGGATGTGGCAAGTCAAAGGGCTTGATGATGGTGGAGTAGGTATTGGGAGATTCAGAATTGAAAGTGGAAGAGCAGTTGGTGGAGTTTGAAGAAATGGGGGTGGAGTAGGAATAGGAGGTGGGAGAGTAGTTGGTGGAGTAGGAATGTGAAGGGGTGTTATAACAATATTAGTCTATGTTGTAGGCTCATTGGTAGTCACCCCTTGGGTGATTAGAGACTCTTGATTCCCAGACCCTTGATCTACTTTATAACTATCTCCCACCTTGGGTGTATTTGGATTTGAATTAGTGAATTGAGTGGGAGGTGGAGTTAAGATCACTTGTGGTTGAAAAAGAGAAGGACCACCTACTTCATATCTAGTTGCATAACTTGGTGTATCCTGGCCTTGGTTTGAGAATCCTTCTAGAGCTTCAAATTCTGATATTTGGAACTCATCTAATCCTAAAGCATCTAAGGGGATATCTTTCTCTTTATGATCCTCTTGTTGTTTTCGACTAATATCCTTTTCTCTCCTTTTCTGAGACCTTTTCCTTTTGACTAGAGGAACCTCTTCGTCTTCTTCTCCTTGTGGGTCTTCCTATACGGCTTCTAGTTGTGGAGATGTAAAAGCTTTCTTCCTCTTGTATGTCTTCTTCCCCTTTCCGGTGGCAGGAGGAGATTGTCCAGAAGTAGAGGGTCCTTCGTCTGGTGCAACCTGTGCTTGCCTTGTGGGAGGATCTATTTTTCCAGTCATTCTTGTCCTAGGAGTCCTGGGCCTTGACCGATACTCTACTACACGTTCATGGCCATACACCATGCTTGGCTTCTGTGGCGGTGCCTTCTTGTATTGGGGCACTATATTTATCTCTTTTGTCTATTTATCTACTTTCTTAGGTGGATCCATCAATGTTTTTACAGGTATTGGGGTCATTTTATAGGGCCTCTTGATCTATTATTTTGTTTTTCTCATTACGTGCCTCACCCACAAATTTATGTCATCATTTTCATCTTTGTTGACCTCTGAGTTCATGATGGGTTAGTCATATATCTTGTCATCTATATAGATGGCCTCTAGGACCTCTTCTGAATCATACTCCTAAACCTTTGGGGGAATAAGGGTCTTTATGACTTCTTTTGCCAAGGTAAGAGTCATTCTACAATAATCTCAGATTCTGACCTCATGGTCATCTACACAGTTCATACAATGATCCTCCAGGTGTGGTTCATGAATGTAGAACTTTCTAATAATGTGATTGTATTTGCCTATAGGGTCAAATCGAGGCTGTGCTATGCTGTAGAGCTATAGGGGATAGTCATCCCATTCGAAGGCCAAAGATTTATAGACCTTCATGTCCTATAGAGTATATGGTCCCAGTGAGATGGGAAAATCCCAACAGTGCTTCTTTTTGTGTTTTATGTGTTCATATCCATCTGCGAGCTGCCGAGCCATTTCCAAAATGATTATCCAGTCAGATGGATATCTCGGTAACTTCTTTGGATTCACAATTGATCATGCTATCCGAATGTATGTGAAGGTTCTAAATTGTATGTAATAGGCACCTATGGCCCTCACCTTGGATGCTCCTTCCTCTGACATCCTTTTTGCAAAATCACCCTCAATAGATCAGATGATTACAAAAATGAAGGCATCATTAACTATCTGGTAGTCTGGGCTATCTTCACAGATTTTTACCCTTTTATGTAATTGGGGTTATATGATGTGAGGCCATGCATTGGGATCATTTATGCTTCCTCTCTTGATGAGTCCTAGGTAATCTTCCCTTGCTACTAGTAGGTACACCACATAAGTACTCATATAAAACTTAGGGTTGTGTTTTACCGCTACTAGCTGTTCATTCAACTTGTCATTGATGATGGTTCCCAAGTCGAACCTAGACCTACGGCCCCTGAGTCTATCTATAAGGAGAATCATCTATTTTTCTAGTTGGAGTGATTGTGGTAAACCATATACTCGGCTTATCATTTTTATGGCTGCCTTAATGTCATCTTTCATGTATCCTCTTCTCAAGTCTATTTTGTCGAGCTTATTTTTTGGAAGAGGTTGCTTGAGGTAGTGATTGTCGACTATTTCATATGCTTCCTCCCCTTTGTTTCTGAACCATAAGTTACCCTTTTCCATGAAAAATTTATAGAACTTGTCTACGCCTTTGTGGAGATGAAAGAAATCCTCTATATCATCTGGCCTAATAACCAATACTACTTCACCCTCGGTATTCTGGACCACCCTTTTGTCGGAGTCAGAATTGTTTACCAGGGTCATGATTAGCTCAGGTGAAGACACTGCGACTCGGTGGGCTGCTACATTGACCAATCCTGCTAGTAACAGGGAAGTACAATCCCCTAATCTCTAGGCTGGTTGGCTGCACCTTGTTATGAAGTCATCCCAATCCACGTTCCCAATATCGATATCGATGATTTTGTTGTGCTTGTTGCTAATTTTGGAAGGGGCATTGTTCTCCTTGTATTGGTACTTCATGGGTGAAGTAGTCTTTTTCTTAGGCATTCTTGTAGTTAAACATGAAAGTATTAGTATCTTATTTGAATGACAAACTGAAAGAAAGATGACTAAACTAAGAAATAGAGCAAAAAACTCTCTAAGTAACCTGGAATGCAGGTTTTTCACACTTTCAACCTTTTCGGGGTTTCAGACGCTGAAAACTGGTTCAAGGGCTGAAAAGGCCGAAAGTGCGAAAAGCCACTATTTGGAGAGTGAGTTTCTTCAAACCTTTCAACATCCAAAATTTTGAAGGCTCTGCAGATGCCAAAAATTTGAAATCATGAAGATTGAAGACTAGGTTTTGAAGATTTAGATTTATCAGCGTTTCAGACTTTTCGGAGGCACGAAACGCTGAAAAGGTCAAATCTCCAAAATTGCAACGAGAGCTAATAGGAATTTTGGGGATTCGGTCCTGTCCAAATTTTAGACTTCTCAGAGGTCCATAACGCTGAAAGGGATGAATCTCTAAAATGAGATAGACTACTACTAGACCCATTTTTTGGCCTTTCGGAGGCTGAAAACATGCGAGAAAGGTCGCGACCAAATGAAACCCTAACAAAGAAACAAGAAAGGGAAAAACCCAACTTGACACAAACGGACCTCCTACTAAACATCAAAGGCGCCAAAGGACCTCTGAGACCAGGGGAGGAGGAAATCTGCGCTCCCTAGGATGAACAAGCGCAGGCAAAAAAAACCTAAAAGCCAAAATCTTGAGGAGGGAAAAAGAAAACATGAGGCAGCAAAGGAGACCTACCTTGGAGGGGCTAGGAGCGGGGAGGATGACATAATGAAGCTTGGAGGTGCACACGTGATCATTCTTAGGTTAGAGGGTGAAAATGTTAAAGTTGTGAGCTCTCGAGGAATTTTGAGTTGAGAACATAAAGTGACTTCAAATGAGGGCTTTTTTTGCAATTTATAACCCACGGGCCTTACGTTAGTGTTTCTGGTGTTTTCAATGTCTGAAACACCAAAATTCTGGGGGTAGACACCTGCAAATTTTTTTGCCTTTTGGCCATTTTGGTATTTCGGGGTACTATGGTCCCCCGAAATGCTGAAAGGGCCGAAAGGCCAAAAAATGTGCTTTTCCTTGTTTAATCATGTTGACATATGTTCTTCTAAGACTAATTGAGTGAGGACTTAAGGGGGCAGACAAGACCAAAAACTAAAAAAGAAAAAAGAAGGGGGCTCCCCATGGTTAGAGGACCAAAAATTGGGGTGTATGTTGTGGACCCACAACATTTCCCATATTGGGTTTCCACATTAAATTCTGGTGTCAACTTGTGTGAATATGTATGTTGTGTTTTGATTTAAGTTTCTACGAGTTGATTACATCTGAACAGTAAACTGCATATGTATGTTATTATTTTCGAGCAGATCTGAGTTGTTCAAGTTGGTTTAAAGTTTTAATGGGCACATCTAGACCTGAGGATAACTGATTCACCCCCCCCTCTCATTTATTTTGAATTCATTCTAACAATTGGTATCAGATCTTTGGCCTCTTAAAAATAGTTTGAAGGTACTTGGAGCAAAAGATCAAGATGTATAAGAAGGAGGTACCAAAGCTGAACAAAGATAACTTCCCTACATGGAAAATTTTGATGAAGTTGCTTTGGCTGGTATTGGTGATTTAGCTAAGCACTATGTTGAAAATGCTTATGTAGCCCCACTGCACCTGCCATAGCTGCACAGTTAAGAGAAAATAAGGAGCACAATCAAGCAATGTTGGAGATTGCATCATCGCTGAACTATCATGAGTTTGAAGACATAAAGAATTGTACAACTACAAAGAAAATGTGGGATACCCTAGAAACCATCTATGTAGGTGACACAAATGTGCTGAGAGCCAAATCTGAAATCTTAAGAGGTAAGTTTGATGAAATGAAAATGCAAGAAGGAGAAAATATAGTTCAATATTATTGTAGGATAAAAGAAGTGGTAAATGCTATTAGAGGAGCTAAGGGAAAAATTGATGATAACACCATTATGAGAAAGGTACCGAGGACTATTCTTCCTGTTTATTCTATTAGAGTCTTTCTAACTCAAGAGTTAAGATGTACTTCTAATAATAATTTGACTTTGGAAGGTTTGGTAGGCAGACTTACTGAATTTGAGATGTCTATGTTTGGTGAGATAAATTTTTTTGTTGGCTTACAAACTTACCAGATGAAGAATGGTATCTATATTACTCAATCAAAATCTATCTAGGAGATACTAAAAACTCTTGGAATGGAAGATTCAAAACCAGTGAGTACACCCATGGCTACTAGATAGAAGTTGACAAAGAATGATGATACAAAGGAAGTGAATCAAACTCTTTATAGATCAATGATTGGAAAGCTGCAATATGTTGTACACATCAGACCTAATATTGCACTGGTTGTTGGTATTGTTGCAAGATTTTTTTCCAATCCCAAGGAAACTCATATGATGGCAGTAAAAAAGATTCTGAGATATTTGAAAGGAACATATGAATATGGTCTGTATTACAAAAAGAATGATAAGTTTGAGCTAAGAGTTTATACTGATTCTAATTGGACTGGAAATGTAGATGAAAAGAAAAGCACCACAGGGGGAGCATTTCTTCTGGGAAAAAGATTAGTTTCATGGACAAGAAAGAAACATAATTGCACCTCACAATCTATAGTTGAAGCTGAGTATGTAGCAGCAATAGTTAATTGTTCTAATATTGTGTGGTTGAAGATACTACTGAAAGGTATGAAAGAAGAGATCATAGAACCAGTTGTCATATATTGTGATAACACGAGTGTCATTAATATTTCTAAGAACCCTGTAATGCACTCTAAGACAAAGCATATAGTTGTCAAGTATCATTACTTGAGGGAGCTAGTTCAGAAGAAGGAAGTGAGACTGAAATATGTGAATACTAAAGAACAATTAGCAGACATATTTACAAAGGCACTACCCAAGGATGATCATGAGTATTTGCGAGGTAAATTAGGGGTGATTCCCCTAATTGAGGCTAATTAGTTTAGAATGACACTATTACATCAAATGTTATATTCAGAATATTTGGCACATTGATGCACAGGCAGTCACACTTTAGGATGTTTCCTAAAGTTGTGAAAGACAAACAAAGACAGAAAAGAGGATAAGTCATAAGCAAGATGATAGGAACATCATGATATAGAGTTTAGAATAGAAGAACCTGCATGATGAAGATGTCAACGTCTTTGGCATTGTTGTCAAAGAGGGAGAAATTTACTAAAAGAGGGAAAGTTTACTATACTTAGAAATAACGAGGGAGAAGTTTACTGAAAATAGATTGTTGTCAAAAGGAAGAGATTAATGACAGAGGGAGTCTACAGATGAACAGACACAGAAATATTTGAGTGTGATCACAGACACAAAGGGAGAATTTTTTTACAGATGAGAATTAGAATGAGGCTAAAGACATTAATGAAGATTTGTTCATATCAAGGTACACATGCAGAATTTTTGGATTGTATGGTACCTATGGTTGAAAATTATTGTTTTATTGCTTAGTGTTGCCATCAATTCCAAAGAGGAAGATTGTTGGAAATATTATTGGACAACCACAATGGAAACATTTGTTGTTTTGTCATTGATGTCAAATCTTAACTGGTAAGACTATTGCTATCTATTTGAGCACCATATCTATTGATTGATGAAGGAGATTTAACAAGAAGACCAAGTGAAATGGTTGAGTTATGAGAAATCACAAGGGTACTTGATCAGTTGGCACATTGAAAATTAATGTGTTGTTTATCTTTCGATGACAGTTTACTTTGAACAGTTTGTGCCAAGCAAAGTCAGTGATGACCGAGTGCCAATAAATTACCGATAAAACTAGTGGTGACCGAGCGGAAGAACATAGAGTTAGCCAAGCAACAATATTTTGGTAATTGTTGAGATTTGAGATCTGTGGCCGACATATTTGATTTTATTGGGATATCTAAAGTTAATTGAGGATAAACACATTTGATCCACACTATGTAAATGCACGGGCAACCATAATTAATGCATGGATCAAAGATTTAATTAGTGATTACTTTGGAGAAGTAAATTAAATGTAATGATGGAAAGATCCGCTGGATCTGACCTAACCTAAGATCTACGATCTTGATTAAGCGACAAAAGATCTATTTGACCTAGATGAAGAGGTATAAGATAACCTCAAGGGGTTATTCATGGTATATAGAGTATGCAAGAGGATTGCATAGTTAGTTGACTGATTGGCATGATCTAAGCAGAGAAGGCTAAATAGAGAAGCAGAGGACTGCATGAGTGATTGCTTGACGGGGTTCCAAGCAGATCTGAAGATTGAAATGAGAATGTAGGCCACTTAGTGAATTAGCATTAGAGCTGAATTGGATCTGGATTTGCAAAGTAAGTTGTATGTGGGTGCCAGCAAGAAGTTGAGTCCACTTTTTGGGCAAAAAGTGGAAGTGTTTTCCCTATTTTTCAAATTGTCTATCAATTGATGTCAGAATTTGAGGCACTTAGAGATTGAATATAAAAAAAATCCACTAATAGAAAATGTAGTGCTCAGAGTCTATTTTTCAAATATGTAATTTATTTAAATACCCACATGGTAGAAAATATATTTAGTAGGCATGTTTAAAAACCTCTTTTTCAAAATGCCAGTTTCAGGACCATACCCCGCATGTGTACAACCACCCTATTTTGAAGTAAATAAATGAATTTTTCTAAATCCTTTTGGGGGAAGGTACCTAACACATCAAATATTGGTGAGAATATTTTTACTTTTTTTTTAAAAATTGAATATATTTTTTTTATTAATTTTTAATTGAGTATAAAGTACATTTTCAAAACCTCTAGTGTATGACCACCATAATTTGATGAAAAATTCACTTTTTTGAGAATTTTTATTTTATTTTCAATAGAATTCTATGTAGATTGGTCTCATATAATTTTTTTTTCAAAAACCTAAAATCAAAAAATTTATTAAAGTTTTAGTGAACCTTACTATTTTAAGTTTAGGTACCACTTTTGATTAATAAATATTGTAAAAATAGTAAAATTTATCATATCACTATAAAATTTATATTTTTGAAATCTAGACAGTAATATCTCTAATGGGTTGTGATTTCATAAAAAAATTTGATTAGGAAGACCCTCAAAAAATTATGGCAAGACAAAAATCTGGTGTTCAAATGCCTTGGCCATTATTTTGGAGGTCCAAGCATAGGCTTGGTCCCACCAAACATGTCCCAAACTGAAATCCAATGCAAATGGTGGTTTGGTAAATTCAAATTTTTAAAAATGGGCTCACGTTTAAAAACATGTACCCATTTCTTAAATGTAATAAATCGGCATAAAAAAATGAGTTTTAAAAAAAAAAAAATTTAAAAATGGGTACCTATTTTGAAAAACGGGCACTTTTTTTTTGAATTTTGGATCGGGTGTCTGAGCCTAAGGTAGGTGCCCATTTATAGGGTAGTTTTCAAGCCCACAAGACTTTCGCAAAATTGGTACCCAACTTCTTGCACTAACCCATGTATCAGATCACACCTGCTGATTACTTTCTAACCATTGTATCAGTCAAAATCCTTTAACCAGGTTGACCTAACAGTCATTGTATAAATCCTTTTAGCAAGGTGACATTTAGGTGGAATGTTCTAAGTTCTCTAACAAGGCCACTATTGATAGGGTGATTAAATCCTTTAACTAGGTCACATTTAGCAGTGTGTTTTGTAACCTTTAACAGGGTTGGCTCCTAATAGAGCTCACTTCAGAAGAGTGAAAAGTTGATAGCATGTTATTGGTGGTTTTTGCCATATTGGGTTTCCACATTAAATTCTAGTGTCAACTTGTGTGAATATGTATGTTGTGTTTTACTTTAAGTTTCTATGAGATTATTACATATGAACAGTAAACTACATATGTATGTTATTGTTGCCGAGCAAATCTGAGTTGTTCAAATTGGTATAAATTTTTAATGGGCACATCTAGACCCGAGGATAACTGATTCACCCCCCTCTTAGTTATTTTGAATTCATTCTAACACCAGCACACTTTGAATAATTTTTCTCCAAATCAATCAGAGTCAAATATATTCTCCTACAAAAAACTTAGGCACAAACTTTGCCCATTAGACCATAATCAGAGACTACAATGTTCTGCTTAATGTCCATCTTCGAAGGAAAAATCTAGAACTGTATGACACTAATCTTCACATTCACAGTCCTGGTGGGACCACTAGTTGTATGGAATGCCTTATTATCTAATACAAAATACTTAACCATCTTTGTACCATCAATAGTTCTTTGTTTCAGAATAGAGTCATCAATATTCCACCTATGGTTATCTCCTTGTGGCTTCAACGTTTTGGAAATTACTTCTAAAATAGTGGAGAGGCCTATTTCTTCCCTCTTCCACAACTCCTCCATGATGGAAATGTCTGGATTTATTTCCATGGTTTTCTTTCTCAAAATTCTACTGTCCCAGAAACCCTATGCTCTCATTATCCACTCCATGTTTGCAGTCCACCCATACTCCCCTGTCACAATCACACATGAAGAATCCATAATGCGGTAGGATACCACTACCTTTCTCCACATTTAGAAAACAAGGGAAAAAAATTCTCTATGAATCCCTCATGCTTCCACACATCAAAATTGAAAGAACAAAAAACGTTATCCACCCGTTCGTGAGCAGGTGCCAACACATGCAATAAATCCCTTGTCCCACGAACAAATACATTGCTCAATTTTTTTTAATTCAGACTCGTTGAAAATCAAATCCATTGCATGTGTAAGGAACAAAAACAATACATTCCTTCCATCTTTCAAGAATGCAATCATGGATAAACAACAAGGTACTTAGATTGTTCTTGCATGAGCATGCCTCTTATCTACACCCAATTCTAGTTCCTACAGAGTAAGCTTCTCCTCTGGAAAGGATTCCATGTTATACTTTGCTTGGCCATTGAAACTCTTTTTGCCATCTTCATTCTCATATTTCTTTGCATACTTCGTGAATACCTTCTTCTTGGACTTGTACTAGTTCTTATAAAGGCGCATCCTTAAGTCCTTGCTAAGATGGTGAGCCCACACAGTGTTCAACATGCGGATAATTTAATCCACCATACCTAAAATCACCATGGGAAGAGTCTCCAAAATATTCATTGTCTCACAGGTCTCCTTCTTGTGAAGCTTGATTCAGATTTCTCAACCTCTCTAACAATATGGGTCACGCCTGTCTTATATCCCATGAATGCTGTCAGCTTATAGGGCTTTGTTGGGTCATCCCTCAGAAATGACTTTACTTTTCCTCTATGATGTCGATCTCTCTTGCGAGGAAGGAATCCCAACGATCTATGCCTGGGATGAATGAACTTCCCGTGACTCATGCTTACTTTTTCCTAGATCTGTAAACCCTCCACGCATTCCACACCATTATAACACTCCTTCCCCTTGTAAATTTTCTTGGGATTGTTATCATCATCACCATCAAATTCTTTAGGATTCTCAGGCCTCTTTTCGGCCATAGTCTTAGCATCGTGTGGGGTAAAATACCCCCTAGAAAATATCACAAGAGACTTAACAAGATTCCAACATTGCAGTACATTAAGATGACATAGTTGTTGATGATGGTGTTGCTGCTACTGTCACTATGGTCTGCCCATCCTGCAGATCTCACAACTCACCAACCCTCAAACCACTTTTACTTGTTGACCTTGATGAAAACCAATGGAAAGTGTTGTAGTCAGTTTTCACAATCACCATGATCGACACTGCCAAATCATTCCTATGCCCCTTTTAAGCATATCCCCACTCTGAAACATCTCCATATTCATACTCTAGACTAGTCAAAGTATTTTTATCTTCCTGGTTGAGTCCTACTACGACTATCACCCTTGTTTCTATTCTACCACTCTTCTACAACATGACATCTTGATTATTCATGGGAATAGGGCCCTCATAACCCTAAGACTATTGTTTCCCTTGTACATATCTTCCTTCGCAATTGTCACTACCTAGGCATTGAATGGTGATTCCTGCAAATCACCCTCGACTATTCCTACTCCATAGTCTATCGCTAAAATGATAATTTTCCTCCTCTTTGCCTCCAAAGGATGGTGCAAGGCCACACCTGATTCTGCATAATCCCCAATTTTCATTATATTGTCCCACTTTTCATTGGTCAGAGTATCTAATTTCCTCTTTAACCCAGCTATAAGAAAAACCACTTTAGCTACCCCAAACGACAAGGAAACAAGCAGAATTCCAAACTCCACATATGGATGATTAATGCCAATCCCAATCAAGGCATCATGGTTCTCAACCTTCACCACAAGGATGGCATCAATTTCTATTTCTTCAATGTGTTCATATTCAGACCCCTCTGCTATTTTTATTTCTCCGAGGTCCACAATAGATTCAACTTTAATCTCATTCACTTGACTATGTGAATTTAAATGATTAGGATAGTTCCTTTCAATATGACCCCGCTCTCTACATTGGCAACATTTATTTTTCAAATCCCCAACTTTACAGTCTCTAGCCCAATGACCATTATTTCCACAGTTAAAACACCTTCCAAAATTAGGAGATAGTGATGAAACAATATTCTTTATAGACTTTCCTCTATCAAGCTTCTCTTTTTTCTTTTCACCTCTCCAACGATCCCATTCAACACTAGTAGCCAAATTATCATTATTTTTCCAACCATCCCACTAGTGTACATGGCATTTTGTTTCAGCCTTAACTTGCACAAGATTATTCTCTCCTGAATCTAAATGGACAAGAAATTCTTCGATGACTGAATCAGCTACAACATATTTCTTCTCTTTTGTCCATCCATCCTACCAATGGACACAATGTCTTGGAACCATCTTTTCTCAATACTTCACCATGGCTCTGATACCAATTGTAAACATAGAAGACAAGCAGAGAAACATAAATAAAATAGAAAAAAAGATCATAACAAGAACACAATTTTATAGTGGTTTGACAATTGCCTAGATCCACTCTCAAGCAGGGAATTCTTATATTAATCCAATTTCAAATACATGTTACATAGACTACACAAATCATTTATATAGAGCTCTTCAAATATGAAGAGATGGGGAAAATGAATGGTCATTTGATTGTTGAGCTTCACATCCCAAAAAATATATTACCTAGCAAGAATGCAGTGGGTAATTACTTGAATTCACACGATAATGGTTAATCCTAAATTATACTAAAAATTGTTCAATGAGCATTATACTTTCTTGAATTGGTAACCCAGTACATTTTATTGCAATAACTATAAATCCATGGATGGTAGTAATCAAAATTTTTATAAAATATCTTGGTATAAAAAGAAGTAGAATTCGGATGAGGTTGGGATACTGTCTCAGACAAGTTTGACAAAATTGATATCCGTTAGTCCTTGAATCTTAGCTAAAGAGGTTCAGTGTAAAGACCGATCTCCATAAAAAACAAGCAGACACACATTAGGAGACATGACAGATCTAAAAGTTAATTACATATTAAGCATGAAAAATCTAACCTAATAAATAATGTTTCTTTTCAGTCTCTATTGTGGGTCTCGAATTGTATGAAGATCTCCAAAGATATATATTTGCTTATGATCCATACCTTGCTATAATATTTAAGTTAAAATATTGAATGGATTGTGATTTAACTTTAGTTCATCTGTCAAATATTTTAGGTTATAAGTTGTCGAGGGCTCTACCATATTGGTAGTAACAGATGCAAACAACTTCTAGTTAATATGACATGCTTGACACTAACAAAATCAAATCAGAGCCATACTGGTTAAAAATTTTTAATGGTGAGTATAAAACCAACAAAGAGAAGTTTGTGTGTATATTCTAATTTCTTAAGACCTTTGATTTGTTTTCCCTAATATTGTTGTCTCTGTTTAAAAGCTTATGCAAAATATTTATGTGGTGCTATTGTTTCTTGTATGAATTTTAATTTTAATATGGTGAAATTTATAAAGATATAGATGAATGATTCGAGGAGGTCCATAGAAGAAACCTTAACTCTATATACGATGAGAGCATTGAGGAAGAATAAGTTAATTGGTTTGAGTAAATGTCAAAAGAAAAAAAGAAGTGGAGAACAAGGAAGAAGAATGTTAAAGTTTATATTAAGCATTGGAAAGAAAATTAGAGTATATGTTTGCAATTATTTTGTAATTTAAATTTTTAAAAATATTAATAAAATATAAAAGAAATAGTTTAGAGTGAAAGCGAAATTGTATTTTTGATTGGATAAGAAAGGAAACAATAATCTTATCTTTTTTGGTTTTATGATTCACATAAAAATGGTTAAGACTCTGACATAATAATTGGTTTTGAATATTTTGAGAATGTTTTTTAAGATTAGATAATTGGATTGGAAATGTAAGGGGGAAAGTGAATATGTTAAATACTATACAGGTTAAGGTTATGGATGGCTAGATAGTACATTTGGAATTTTTATTTGCGTTGAGAGTTTTCATTTTTAGTGTCACTTTTTTGTTCATCCAAGTTTGAAATAAATTACATTTTTACATTGTGTACTCTATTTTAAACATTAAAAAATTGACTTTACTTATTTAAAAAAATAACAAGTAAACAAAAGTTTAAACCCGCGAGCACAATGGTCTAGTAGAGATTTGAATCCTGGTAGCCACTATAATAATACCACCACTTAACCAAAATACTATGAGAAGAAGCCAAGAGATTATAGTTTATGTTATGATAAATGCAATAATAACAATTATTAAGGATCTTTGGGTAGATAGCCATACTATTAGATAGTAAATTGAGAAAAAATATAATAATGTTGTCATACCTTTAATCTATATTGAAAGTGTTTAGGAATATTTGGAACACATTTGAGATGGAACCGTCAATTGATCTAAAAATATTTCAAATATATAAAAAATAAATAAATCTAAAATAATCTACTTTTCCAAGATGATATTTAATTAAAGTTATATAATATTGTTCATCTAATTTTTGGAAAATATTATGACGAGAAAACATTAAAGTATGATTTGGTTAACTATTAGGATAAACATTCTAGTTTATATTCAATTAATTGCACTTCAAAATGATCAAGAAAATATTAAAATATGATTTGGTTGACTACAAGAATAAATTTCACACAATTATCTTTCATAAATTGATAGATTATTTTGTAGATATCTCACTAAGAATCACATGTCAAATAAATATATAGTTCTAGAGGGAATGCAAGGTAGCTTCCTATGATGTCTACCAAGGAGTAGATGAGAAAATATATCAACCAAAACCTTATGCAAATGGATTACATACCTACAATAAAACCAAATTTTTGTAAAATGCAAAATTCTAATTACCATAATCAAACGTTAGAAGACAAAGAAGAAAAATTGAATTAAGAATTCACAGCCCATTATGAAAAAATTCTTTCCATGAGATAAATATATTAGAAACACGAAAAAACTGTCTACACTATTTACAAAAAAAACCTTTATCTCATTCATTACAAGGTGGAATGACAAAACATATCTATCCCAAGGACAGTGACTAAAACATATTTATGGCCGATCACAATGGTCCAATGGAGGTTTCAACCTTGGTGACCACAACAAGGCCACCACCACTTAACCAACAAACTATGGGAAGAACCCAAGATATGTCAATTTATATTATGATGAATGCAATAGTAACATTTATTAAGGATCTTTGGATAGATAGCCATAATATTAGACATTGGATTGAGAATGTTACCATATCTTTAATCTATATCGAAAGAGTTTAAGAATATTTGGAACACATTTGAGATGGAGCGATCAATTGGTTAAATTTTACTTAAAGAAAAATCTATAAATTTTTTTCAACTATTTAAAAAAGTTTGAAATAATCTAGTTTTGTAAGACAATTTTGAAATAAAAATTAAAAAATATTGTTCATCTAATTTATCGAAAATATTACGGTCAAGTAAACATTAAAATATGATTTGGTTAAATATGGAGATAAACATTCTAGTTTATATTGAAATAATACACTTGGAAATGATAAAGAAAACATCGAAATATAATTAAGCTAAATCTGAGGATAAACAATTTTTCACAAATATCTTGCATAAATTGATAGATTATTTTTTAGACATCTCACAAAGAATCATATGTCAAATAAATATATGATACTAAAAGGAATATAAGGCAACTTCCTACTACTGTCTTTACATAAGATGAAAAAATATATCGACCAAAACCTTCCTTATGCAAATGGATTACATAACTATAACAAAACCAACTTTTGATAAAATATGGAATTCTAATTACCATGATCAAACATCAAAAGACCAGCATTCCTTATGCAAATGGATTACATAACTATAACAAAACCAAATTTGGGTAAAATATGGAATTCTAATTACCATGATCAAACATCAAAAGACCAAGACCAAGAGGAAAGATTGGATTAAGAATTTATGACCCTTATAAACAAATTATTTGTATTTGTTAAATATATTCGAAATAAAAACATGTCAAAATATTATGTAAAAATTTTCCTTCATCTCATTCATGCCATTGTGCTTTATTTTCATTATAGATTACTTTTCATACTATAGTATGCTTTGACCTATGTAATAGAGAGGGTTCTCTATCTCTGTTTATTTTATATGTATTTGAGCAAGGATTCTGGGTTTTCTTGCTGGTTCTTTCCTAAAGGAATTCTTGAATCAGCTTTATTATTAATATATATTTATAGTGGCCCACCCACTTTTACTTATAAAACAAACAAGGTGGAACGACAAAACATGTTTTGCAAAGACAGCGACTAAAAGTAAAATTATAGAGTAAAATGAAGAAGAATCTTCACTACTTTTAGCTTTTGTTAAGGTAGAGTACGCAAGTTGTTCTTTGTCTTGCGATTTGAATTTTCCTCTGCCAAGTCCAATTGAAATTGTGTTTTGATTTTCCCACATTTGAACTTATCTTCACATCCAGTTAAGATAAGCATGTCTCTATTTTGCGTGGATTTCACATGGGTGATGATGATCGTTTCAGCATTTAGTCTGTTCCAAACACTCACTTTTTCTTTTGCGTGTGATAAGTTGGTCGATGAAGACTTTGTTATGCAAGTAATTGACCCGGGAAAACAACACACAGACTTGGAAAGCTTCACATTTCTGTGAATGTGGATGAAAATGAAGATGAAGATGACTTTAGTTTGTTCCTTTCGGATGACCTTAAACAGCATGTTCCCACTTGCAAAGAAAGTATCACACCATACACAATCTTCTATGCTGTTAAATGGTTTTAGGGTTTTATTGATTGAGGCTTTGGGGTGTGATCTTTATCCATCCAACTTTTTTTATTTTTATTTTTTAAATATGTATTTTAATTAACACTTAATAGAATTTGATCTATCTATTTATCAAAGTGTAAAATTGGTAAAAGATTTTCAATAATTTCTTGTATGAAAAAGGGAAGAGAAAATTGAAGAACGTATCATAAAAAACTTCAAATTAAAGTGACTGAATACGAACCATTTACAAGACAGGAGAACTACTCTCAAATTTAGAACATATATAATAACTAGCTATACATCCATAATTTAGGCTTAAATAACTAAAGAAGATGATAGTACAACTCTATATATTAATCATTGAGGGGCTATAATTGTAAAATGAAAGTATTAGAACTTCTTTGGAAAGTTAAAAGTTATTAAACATAAAAGTATAAGGGAAATAATAGTACATAGAGCCAAAAAAATGGGCATGAAAAAATATAATATAATATATAAATATGAAGAAACACGCTAAGTCAGCTTGAGAGAAATCAATTCGGAGCATGTTCTGGCACCCCCTCTTCAAATAGTTTGGTCCTTGCCTTGGTGAATGTGCACCCTACCTTTGTTTTTTTTTCATTATTTTAAGGTTGTTGGTGTTTGTACATGTGTTTTACTTGAGTATTTTCTAAAATTGAATAGATTATTGTGTAGTGCCTAGAGTTAGGATTAATCGCTTGCATTGATGATCTATGGTTGTCTGTACGAGCACATATGGACACTGGTCGGTCATTTGATGAAGGGGAGGATGTTGGTAGTAGTATTTTTGAGAAATTTGTGAAAGATGGAATTCCTTAAACATTCAAGGAAGTGTCACAAGACGATGTACCACCAAAATAAGCTATGTTCAATGTGCAAGTTAAAGGAGATAGTCTAGGGACTATCAAAATTGAGAGAGGAGTCACCAGTGTCCAAACCTAAGGAGTTAAGGACCCTCTCCTACAAAGAGTGTTAATAGTTGTTCCAAATGAGGTAATGGTTAATTCACTGAATAAAGAAGCGGGTGAGAAGCTATTACACTAGAAAACACTAAGATAAAGTTAAAGGGTTGGGTTGCTAAAGGGTTGGGTTGCTATTTGGTGGAAGGAATTCTAGTTAGAAATAAATAAGAATGATAAATTTATTGTGGTATTTCTATTAGGATTCAACTATGTAGTTTTTGAGATAAATTCATTGACCCATATTTCGTGAGTAGTGTTCATAAGAAACCATCTTATAAATACATTTATTGTCAGGAAATGGGATATGCCGATGACAAAAATCCTAGAGAAAAAGGTTAGAAGAAAGAGTGAGATCTATCCATATTTTTGAAAAGGCTAAGAGATCATACAACTCTAAATATGAAGTACAAAAATGCTAAGTCCTTTTCTACAAGAAAATATATTCAAACATGATTATAAGGAGGAACGAATATGAAAGAAAAGTTTCTTCTGAACATTATGTAAATATATAGAAAAGTTTTATAAGGTCATTATAATTAGTGATAATAGTGTAGATGACTTAATATATGAGGAGATAGTTGAAAAATGAAAAGGTTAGAGATCACAATCCCTATAGGATTTACTTGGTTCCAAAAATGACTAAAAGGTTTTAATGAACGAATAATGTTCAATTAAGGGTAAAAGTACAAACCCGTGTCACACTTTAACAAAGGAAGAGGACCACGACATGCAAAACTGTTGAACTTTAACGACATAAAAGTGATATTTGTGTTTAGAATTTGAAAATGATGTAAACTAAAGAAATGTGTAAAATTGGATC
>MU226123.1:1132069-1148238 GCA_018584345.1 Thuja plicata
TTGTAACATTTTTCTAATGTTTTAAAACAGTTTCGCACAATGTTTTGTAACAGTTTCCTAATGTTTTGTAACATTTTTGTAATGTTTTGAAACATATGCAATAAAAATAAATTAATTAAAACTAAATTTAACATTTTTCTAATGTTTTGTAATAGTTTCCTAATGTTTTGTAACATTTTTCTAATGTTTTGTAATAGTTTCCTAATGTTTTGTAACATTTTTCTAATGTTTTATAACAGTTTCCTAAAGTTTTGTAACATTTTTCTAATGTTTTGAAACATGTAATAAAACTAAATTAATTAACTAACTAACTAACATATGATTTTATCTAAAAAATAAATTTAAATCTACATTAAACAATATTTTATATTTTCCAAAATTATAAATAACAAAATAAAAACAAAAAACAT
This sequence comes from Thuja plicata, assembly GCA_018584345.1. Taxonomy (NCBI): domain Eukaryota; kingdom Viridiplantae; phylum Streptophyta; class Pinopsida; order Cupressales; family Cupressaceae; genus Thuja; species Thuja plicata. Next base: position 1,132,480 of record MU226123.1, read on the forward strand.
CAAATAATAGTATAATTACATTAATTTAACATAACAAAATTAAAAAACATTAAAAAAAAAACAAAAAAAAAAATTCCTACCTATTTTCGGCCGAAGTACTCCTATTCCGCTCCTCAAATCGTGGAAGGCGCTCAGTGCTAATGAGCCGCTCTAACCGATTTTGGGGTTTATATAGATTTTGAGGGTTCCGGCCGAAACTGGTCTGGCCAAAACTGTTTCGGCCGGACCAGTTTCGGCCGGAACCCCTCTGCCACATCGACGCCACTTGGTGCCGCGTGTGCGCCACGTATGTCCGGCCGAAATATGTCAAATGGTCCCCAAGTGTGACACAGTTCCGTACTTCATGTCTTAAATTTAAGATTTTTCATAACGAAGTTTTGTTTGATATATCACTAATCACTGTGTTCCATTTTTTGTTGGGGAGACTATGGAACTATGACAAAAATACTACATGGAAAAAGAGAAAACGCTCACAATTAAACAATCAATAGTAAATTGGTGTGGGTAACTTTTCTTAAGGAAGAGAAGGATAATTTGGAGTGAATAATTTTTTGATATATCAAGACATGAGAATATGTGTTTTCCATTGATTCTTAATGTTTACAACACCAAAATCATGATATATACTACTACAAATGAAAAGATGTAGAGGAGGAAATCTTACAATTATTAGTAAAATACAAGGAGATCATATTAGATCATATGTCTGATGTACTACCACCAATAAAGATAATTAGTCATCATATGGATTTGTTTCTATGGACATATTTAGAAAATAAGGAGGTGCAGAAGATAACACGAGAAACAAATTGAAGAGTTGAGTTAGCTAGTAGAAGAATTATTGAGGAAACAATTAATAAGGGAAGCTTTGAGTCCATGTGTAACACACAAAACATTGTACTAGCACCTAAGAAGGATGGTAAATAGACAATGTGTGTAGATTTTAGAGAAATAACTAACATTTCTATTGCTAACTTTGAGTGACATAATGGATCGTTCAATGGAGAAATATATTAAAGTAGGGTTCATTTGAAAATGTTTTGGAGTTGAATGGAAGACAATATTTAAGACAAATGATGGTGAGTGGTTAGTTAGGCCCCTTCACTAATTTTCCAATTATATTCATGAGGATTATGAATGTTGTATTAGAAATATTTTTTGGTGTTTGTAATTATTTCATTGACTAATGTTCTAATTTTTAGTAAGGTGAGGTCTCCTTTTCATGGCCTTGTTTTGTGTTTTTTCAAGGAGTTGATTAGAGTTGTAGAGATTAATCATTGCACATATAGAAATTTTCTTTTGTAGATTAGTTTATTGAATTTTAGAGATTTCAAATTTGTGTCCTGAGAAAAATGGACAAAGTTATCCTTTGTTTATTTCAACATGCATGGGTTCAATTATAAGAAAGATTGATAGGTATGAGATATTTTCCGTAGCTAGTTAAATTGTGAGAATTCTGGTGCTTCACCTAGATGCAATGCATGCTAAGTATTTCATTCATTCTCATTAGAGATGGGTTCTTGTGAACCACTGCTCTTGAAACATAGGTCAATGAGATTGACTCAAAAACTAGACAGTTGAATCGTGATAGAAATATAGTACAAGAAATATTGCTAATGAAGATTTATTTTGTTTGTGACTATAAATTAGTTAATTAATATTTAGACATTTCAAATGGTTTCCTTGAGAAAATTGGAAAAAATAAGTTTTGAGATATATCTATAACATTATTCCTTAATTTATTTCAGCATCCATGAGTTTAACTACAAGAAAGATTGCTAATGAATTATCCTTACATGTTGGGCCATAATATATTACCAAAGATATGAACAATCAACTAATTTGGATACAATAGTTATCAGTCCCATACCCCCCAGTTGTAAACATCATGTACACTAATGACTGATTCCTAGGCAAAAAGTGTTAAATAGTCAAAGTTTTTGATTAAGTAAAATAGGTTTTACAGGGTTCCTCAAACTCGAAACATAGTTAAAAAAGTATTAAGCCCAGTCTAAAATGTAACAAAGAAAAAAGACAAAACAGGCCAACATAGGCCAGAGCAAAAAATAGATAGCTTCTACAAAAGAAAATAAAATAGGGTCAGCACAAAAGACCAGGGACCCTCATGATAAGTCTACCATTAGTGTGGCCGCCTTGGCCTCGAGAAACTCCATGTTGGCCACCGAATCCTTGATCTTTTGGAAATCTAGTGCCAAGTCCTTGTCCCTAGTCTTCTTTGTTCTAGCTCTGGTTCTCTAGCCGGGACCCTGTTATGTGTTATGTTCAGTCTCCACCTCCATGTTGATAGCCTCCAGTCCATCTAACTTTGCTTCCAGCTTCTCGATGATCGTGTTGGTGTGCTCTTTGGATGCCTTAAGGATATTATAGCTCTACTCCACTATGTTCTTTAGGGTAGATTCTACCCTAGTCATATTATCCTCCATCATTTTCACTCTGCTGCTCAGACTCTCCTAATCCTCATTATTACTATCATTTTTAACCTTATCCTTGCCATTGACCCTTTTTTTAAGGTCCTCCACTTTGTGGAATAGCCATTTGATGGTTCTGTAATGATCTAACATACTATTTCATGAATTGTTGAGCAGGTCCATCTCAAAATCCCTGGTATTATCACTAAGAACCACCATAGATGGGTCAAAAAGCTCATCCAGCTTGATATGGCCTCCCTCTCCTTCAATAACCTTGGGGTTTATAATTTCTTTGGTGATCCCCATCTTTGTTGTTTTAACATTAAAGTCATGCCATCCAATGATCTTCCCCTGTTCTGCCATATAGAAACAGAACTCGCTATCCTTCTTTTCATCCTTCCCATGTCATGGGGTTGAGAGATCTGAGGGGAAGGGATAGTCTGATTAGTCTCTTGGTAATCACCTTGAAGCTTCCTCTTCAGATTGTGGCCTGAAACAAGGGAGACATAACGGGTCTTGTCCTCAGGAGAATTTATGTCTTCTCTCAAATCCCTATTCTTATCCTTTTTATTTTTACCCATTGTAGGTGGTTTTCTCTTTCTGCCTTTGCCGCTAGTAATAACCTCCTCACCATCTGTGTCCATACCTTCCTCATTATCATTATAATATTCCTCAGAAGAAATAACCATGGTATTCTATTTTTTAGGGGTTACCAATTTCTCTTTTTTGATGCTTTGCATACTGACTTTGCATTTTTTGGATGACGAACCCAGATTGTTCTTTTTCATTTCATACTCGTCATTATCCTTCGAATGCAAAACATCACTATCTTCTGTCTCTGAGGGGATGTAGTCCGAACCAGAGGCTTCCATCTCGTCTTTCTGAACCAACTCCTTCCCAAGGATTTGGGCCTTAAAATATTCATAGATTAAAAGTAAAAGGCCTTTATGCAGGGCAGGGTTAGCAATGGCCTTCTCACTATACCCATTAATGTTATCATTTATAGAAGCATACAAATAAAAGGGAATAGACACCTTCATTTCATGGCAAAAATGGTTCAAGAGGACAAAATAGTAGGTTTGAATTCTGTCAAACCTGGTGTCGAGGGTAATGTAGTAGATGATGGCTCTTTCTTTTCATTCTCATTTCTAACAAATTCGCTGATCGCTGAGTCTGAAATTTTTCGGTCTCTGTAGAATTTCTTTCTAACAATAGGGATCCCTGTGACCGCTGAGATAACCTCCTCTGTCACCATAAAATTTCTTCCCTCAATCTCAATATTGCCTTCATTCCATGTTTTGACGAACATTTTTGTCATAGTCGACTTTCCACCCTGAAGCCTCTTGATGAAGGTGGAAATGCCTCCACTTTGAAGGTAGTTCCAAATCTTGGTTCGCCACCTCCATTTTTCACAATCTTTGGCAGGCTCCCTCCTATACCTTTCCCCTCCCATTGCAAGAAACATAGACAGATAGGAAGCAACACAGAAGCTCAAAACTTTTTTCTCTGAATTGTTCCAGATAGTTCTATTTCATTGCCTTGAATGGTAAGTTTTGCCAAAGCTTCTGGGCACCCAGTAAGTGTGCGGGTGTGATTTGTAATGATTTGTTTTCCATCTTATCTTGTACTTCCCATTAATGGAAAAGCCATTCCCGTTCAATGCTTTAACAATCATGATTAATATTAATAAAACCCTCCTTCCCATGGATTTGGTTATAAGCAACAAAATCCAACGTGTCACGTGGGAGGTCTCCTCTGTTAAGCCAACGTGTCTGCCTGTCACTTCTCACTGCCCAGTTGGAAAACCAGTCAGAAATTTGGTTGCCTTCTCTAAACACATGGGATAAATGAGCCTTATTAAAGGTATTCAAAAGGGAGTGGGTTTCCTCAACCATATTAGCTATAGTCCACGAGGACGGATGTTTCAAGGTAAGGCAGTTGATTATGTTGCGTGAATCACCTTCTAACCAAATTTTTTTGATTCCCAAGTCATGAGATAATTTAGTCACTTGGAGGGCAGAATTTGCTTCCATGTAGTGATTGGTTTGTGTGCCCAGTGGAAGGCTGACAGTAGCAATGCCCTGGCCGAAGCAATTTCAAATTACGCCACCACTTCTCGCCTTTCCAGGATTGTCCTTAAATAGTCAAAGTTGACTTACTTTTTGCAAGCTTAAATTTTTCCTTAGTGTGTGATGTTTAAGGCTGGCCGTTTCAAATATATTTATAATTTTTTTTTAATATTTTTCTTTTAAAATTAATTCATTACCAAATATATAAAGCCCTCACTTTTGAATCTTAAAAAATATATTTACTAAATTAAAATATTACTTTACATATTAATAATAAAACTGATGAAAGAAAAAAAATTAAAAAGACTTTTATTTACTAATTCTACGTCCATTTCACTTTATAGAAATGGGATTTTCCATAAATACATATGGAGACTTCACATTATTTTCTCAGTCTACATGCATGGAGTGTTAACCAAATGATCTTAGGAAACTGAAATGGGTTTTGACGGTGGACCCACAAAGGACACCACACACAACTTAGTGTGTGATGTTTAAGCCTGACCATTTGAAACTGGCTAAATGCTTATAATTTTTATTTAATCATGATATTAAATTGTTTTTTTCCATTTATTCATTAGAATTTAATAAATAATTTAAATTTTCTAAGAATTCAAAAGTGATGGTTTATATTTATTTCTATGCTAATTAAAGATCATTCAAAATATATCATGAGTATTAAATATTGAAATATTACAAAAGTGTTTTTTATTATAAATTTATTGTTTAAAATTTTAAAAATTAAGAATATATAATATTAAATAGAAAAGCAATACACTTTCACATGACTTATGAATATTAACAAGTTGAGTTGTATTATATCATTAAATAAAATGTATAAATAAAAGGTCACCCACATGTGATTTTGTTTTTGAGTGGACAAAATTCAAATGAGTCAAATTTTATCTCTATAGATTGTTTTGAAACCCCTAACATTATAATTTTGATAGTTCATTTGTCACTAGATATTTTTAACTAAGACAACAATATTACATATTTTATGAAATAACAAGTGCCATGTAGTGGCGTGTATTTGTTGTTATAGTATATAGTATGCAAATAACAATCTAAGATGTAGTAAATTAAAATGTATAAATTAATATTGAGATATGTGCATGTACATTTGAAACATTCTATAGATATGATAAAAATTATATTATTAAGATCATATCAAAATATATAATATGCCACGTATATAAAATTCCTTCTCTGCAAATATAAATAGGCTTCATAATTCTGATTTCAAAACTGATCACAAACTAACCAAGTGAACCGAATATAACTGGTTGATCACCACATTATGTATGCACAACATGACATTGTGTAAAGAATGCATTTGTTTCAACTGTCTATATAATATTTTCATCAAACTGATGCTTTATCTTTGAATAAATCAAAAGCCCTATTCTAATTAATATTTCTTCCATTCTAAACCTTTGTTACTGTCCCTTAATATCCATGTAATATCCTTATCAAATGATCATAAACTATGCATCTAATAACACGCTTAATGATACTCTTCATACATAATCACAACCGGGCACAACATGAGTTTGAAAGACAATAACCACTACATGCATGAATATAATTAACATACTTGACTCGATACAATACAAATGGATATGAAAAAATACAAATGAGTGTATGGGACTCATATAAATAGGGTGTATGTGACTTCGTAGTATAACTGCATGTGAATGCAACAGTCGTCACTTTATACATTAAACCTTGACTTGAATATATACCCAAAAGAAGACATATGAATATAATATGTGAATATTTGTCATAAAATATGACATCTATAACATTCGAATCTCATATAGGAAAAGTCATACACAAAACAATTATAGAGTATAAAGATATGGTTGTCATCACACTATGAAAAGAAACCCAATGATTACACAGACCCAACCAAGGATATGAAATAATCAACTTAACCCACAAAGACTATTAACTCAGGTTATAGAGGAAAGAAGAAATAATGCATAAACTTTGACATACGAAGAACCCTGATAAGGGTTTTGTAAAAGAATGAAACAATGTTACCAAAACAAAATTTAAACCGTATGAGACTACGAAAGAAATGTATATATGAACTATAAAAAATAAAAAAAACAACATTGGATATACTTTTTCATTTTATGGTTTATCAAAAAGAACAGATAGACTAACCACAAGATTAAACCATGATGAAACTTAACCAGAAAGAAAAATACCTGGTAAAGAACTCATGCTAGAAATCTTCCAGAGATCCTGCAAAGAATCTTCCTTCATAATGTTTCAAAATCAATTGGCACAACCTCTTAACTAATAACATCTTGGCGACCATGAGAAACTTATTTTGACATTGGATGGTAACTTGATACAAACTTATGCATTATAAATTCAAGTATGTTAAATAAAAATTAATTTAAAACTTAAAATAATATAATATAGGTTGAGATAATGATTATGGAAGAAAATTGGGCACCTTGACCCTCACATTCACATTTAATCTTTGCCTTCATAATGTAAACAACATTTGAAATGGTTCTAGAGTAGAATGTCAACAACACCACCTATAGAGGACTCTACTCAACTCCCCAACTCCCTTGCAAATTTTTTTTTTACTTATGATTTAGACCCCTCCCAGGTTTCATATTTAGAAGCACAATCACATTAGGAGACCATTACTGCAGATGCTTATGATCAATGATAAAAAACATTAGTTGATATATTGCAATAAGCCGAAATATTTCTTTTTTAAATCTTACATTGTAGTAGTCAACAATAATGAATGGACCATGACAGGAATTTGATGATGAATATTTATTACATTCCAATCCATTATCATGTGGTGGATGTTCAAACCCCATTCCATTTTGGCACACGTAGGAATGACACTAGCAAAGAGTGCAGAGTTTGTCTTCAAACAAATGCATTTTGTGGATATCCTACTGAAAGAACCATAGATCTAACAAAGATTCAAAACAAAGCACAAATCCACAAGTAAGAGTAAAGTCAACCATTCATTCAATGTAGAAGTCAAGTACATATAAGCATAGAGTGCAACCAAGTCAAAACACGAAAGGAGGGATGAACTAGAGTGATGTCAAAATTGCCCAAAAGACTAGGATGATGTGTCAAAATTAAATCGACACATCTCTAATAGACTCTTAAAAGATGATGACTTGTGCTGACAAGTGTTGAATGGAAATGGATGACTAGGTAGGCTTAATAAACCCAAGTGTAAATTAAATAAATACACTAACACCCCCCCCTAAGAATAACTTAGGAGGACATGTAAAAAATGGGTCTCGAATACTAGCCTGATGAGACCGTACCTATGTACAATGAAATCTATCTTAAATGTAAAAAGATAGAAAACCCAGTGGAAAAAAGAATTCTCCAAAAGTGAGAAAAGAAGTGAAGAAGCCTATAAGGTCCCCCCCCAAAAAAAAAGATGATGATCTACTGATGTAGATGACACACTAAGAAGAGCATGCGACCCTTCCTGAAAATCTGCCTGAATATGACTATCACATGTTAAATCATCTAAAGTATGAGGACTGAAATCATGATTTGAATGAGAGCCCCCATCATGTGTACCACCAAAATCTGTAATCGTTTGAGAAAATTAGACCATGCCTTTCAATTTCTCTGTCCTTAGTAGTCTCCTAATTTGAAGAGGATGTTTTGGCAGAATCAATTACCTCAATATTATTCTTATTGAGTGGAAAAGTGAGGTGCTCAATCTATTTTTCCATGCATTAATGTTCTTCATGACCAATTTTTTTACAAAAGGAACATTTAACTCTCTCAGTAATTGGAATACTTTGTTGAGATGAGTTATCCTTTTTGAAGTTATCAATTTTGTCTTCTTTCTTCCCTTCTTTGTCCTTTTTAGTGTTCTTTTTCTCTCCTTTAGCATTTTGTTGCTTTTCATTTCTTGCAATTAGAGCTTGTACCTTAGTAGATTTCAAAGTACCCATTTGAATTATTTTTTCTTGTTCCCTTGTAAGATCAACAATGAATTTATCAAGTGAGGGCATAGACCATGAGGCACCAATGACTCTTTTAGTGGAATAGAAAGTAGAGATAAACACAAAAAATTTAGAACCTACCTTGGAAAGTACAGAAAGAATTAATTGATCCTCTTTTTTGTCAATTCCACAATATTTTAATTGCAACTTCAAATATTTAAATTTAGTGAAGAAATCCTCTAAAATTGAAAAACTAAGACTAAGACCTAGGAGTTGATTTTCCAAATCGTGACTTCTAAGTTCATCAACTATCCCAAATAGTTTGTTGAGAGCTTCTTGAACTGCGTTGGGTATTTTCAAGTTCTCAACATGAAATACTAATTCAGGAGATAGGTTTAAAAATAGAAAGCCAAATGCTTGGTCACACTTATTGAAATATTTTTCCTTGTCCTTAGCTAAATTAGGATTTTTTTTCCATTCCCATTGTTACCCTATATAAGCCTTTATTCTTTAATACAAGAATTACTTTCAACTTCCAATCATGGTAATTGAAAGGAGCTTGGGGTTGTATAGTCACATTAAGATCCACACCGGTAGACTTAGATAGTTCCTTTGTAGAATGCAAAAATGAACAAAGAAGAGCACTTTGTGAGGAAGTGAGAAAAATAGGAACCACACAACACCCCCTTGATTATCTCTACCCCCTTATTTTTGACACTTTATAGGAGCACTTTATAATCAACCCAAAAAAAATACTAAAAATGACACTTTATAATGATAGTGTGTCTGTTGAATCCGTGATGAAAAATCATGGACTTTTGTATGACAAAACCAAATGTCCTTCAAATCCTCCATTTAGAAATGTATGCAACAAATGTATACACACACACACACACGCATGTGTCAACATGAATCCCTCAACTATCTACTATATGAAAATCTTCAATAGATTTTAACTAATGTTATTGAATACAACCTTTTAAGATACATCACAAAAGAAAATAAAAATTTGAAAATAATTTTCGTGATTCACATAAACATCAAGTCAATTAAGATTTTAATTATCAATAATTTTGAATCATTAGCATATAAATGCAAGTATAAAACCTATTAAATATATACTTATATTATATTTGTATTAGTAAGCCGATAGGCTTTTCCTCCCGAGTGAGCTCGGTACCGTACAGAGCTTTAATTGTCTCACGCCAAACTGCTGGCTTTTTGTATTTTTTTTTGCACATGGTTTTTAACTCATATAGGCAGTTTTTGGTTTGACGTGGTTTGTAGTACAATCATTTCTTTACTCTTGCGCAGGCCTGATTTACTCGCAAGCTTTGAACGGATGTCTTATATATGGGGATTTTCCTTGCTAATGTTAAAAAATTGTAAAGTAGTGACTGAGCAATACGATGTTTTTTCTGGTCCCACTTGCTCACATTTTTCATTAAATACCCCCGCTCCGCTTCTTCACTAGCCACAGAAAAACTCTCTGAGTTCTTCCTTTTCCAATGGAGAAGATTCATGTTCTCTCTCTATTTTTTGCTCTCTCTGTTTCACTTGCTTTCGCTGAAATAGAGAATGTTTTGTCTTTAAATGCAAATCCTCCTCTAGCAAATGGGCTTTCATGGACATTTTATGAGAGCACTACAAAGCCACTGTGGAATGTAAAAACTGCGCTAGATAAACCCCCCTAGTGAACTGCTTTGTTCAAACAACAAGCCATAAAATAAAAATATCTCGAAAGTGCAGAAAATGCAGACAGACATTTGAATTTCATAAATAGAGATTTGAATTTCTTGATGAAATCAAATTTGTATTCTGTCTTTATTTATTGAGTTTTCTCCATCTATCTTGAAATTCTACAGTCACGAAGATCACACCATATTCACAACCAGCTGTTTTATACCAGACGCAACTCCTCATCCGTTCATCTTTTTTACTTGTTGCTTGTAAAACACACTTTCACAAATTAAATTCCATAATGAAACCAAAAAACACATCTAGACACCAATATATATTCCCACACTTTAATAACTTTATTCCCAAATTATAAAATTATGAACAAAGTTTTAAAAATCTAATTATAATAATTTTAAAATTAATATATATTGAAAATAAATCAAATAAATGAAGTAAGTAGTAATTTGAGGTTTTAAAATTAATATATAATGAAAATAAATCAAGTAAATTAACTAGTACCTAGTAATAAATCTTGGGTTAGGGTTATAGTAGAAGTAGGGTTAGAGTTAGTTCTAGGGTTCAATTGGTGTTGAGGTCAGAGTTCTTAAGTTTTAAATTAAGGTTAGAGATAGTGCGAATGTATCTAATTTTAACTATAACTCAAAACTTAATTTCAATCAACAATTCATTTGTTGTTAAAATTTTATGCATTGTTGCTAATTTGTAGTTTCATTGTATTAAAATAATTTTAATACTTATATATAATAAAAATAAATGAAGTAGTTTTAAAATTAATATATAATAAAATGAAATCAAGTAAATGAACTAGTACCATTGACTTTAACTCAAAAAATTATATAGTTGAATTTAATATCAATATCATAAATGAATGTAATTCTAGGATAAATCTTGGGTTAAGGTTATAGTTGAATTAGGGTTAGAGTTAGTTCTAGGGTTCAATTGGGGTTGAGGTTGGAGTTCCTAAGTTTTAAATTAGGGTTAGAGATAGTGGGAATCTAATTTTAACCCTAAACCTCCAACTATTACAACTCAAAACTTAATTTCAATCAACAACAATTCATTTGTTTTTAAAATTTTATGCATTGTTGCTAATTTATAGTTTTATTGTATTAAAATAATTTTAATACTTTATAATATCATAAATGAATGTAATTCTATCATAAACCTTGGGTTAGAGTAACTTTTAATGGTCCCAAACTTTATTTTTGGAAAAACTCCAAATTATAATATGTATTAATAAAATTATAAAATTATGAAAAAAGTTTTAAAATCTAATTATAATAATTCAAAATTAATATATAATGAAAATAAATCAAATAAATGAAGTAGTACTAGGAGGTTTTAAAATTAATATATACTAAAAATTAATCAAGTAAATGAACTAGTATCGTGATGGGTACCCATGAGTCAATGATTTTAACTCAAAAAACTATACAGTTGAATTCTAATAGCAATATCATAAATCAATGTAATTCTAGCATAAATCTTGGGTTAGGGTTATAGTTGAATTAGGGTTAGAGTTAGTTATAGGGTTCAATTGGTGTTGAGGTTGGAGTTCCTAAGTTTTAAATTAGGATTAGAGATAGTGTGAATCTAATTTAACCCTAAACCTCTAATTATAACTCATAAAACTAAAATAAATAATTTTAGTTTACAATTTTTATATAGTGAATAACTATATTAAAAAATATATACATTTAATTATTATTATTATAAAAACTAAAAGAACATTTTTTATTTTACTTTAGAATTATTATAAAACTATCTATAATATTCTATAAATAAATAAGAATAATTTTTTTTTTAATACCATAAATTATACCTTAAATTTTATGTAAAGCTTTTAACTTCTATTATTTTTAATCTTTTTTATTTTTAAACTTCAATTTGGGTTATAGTTGAATTTGGGTTAGAGTTAATGCTAAGGTTCATTGAGTATTGAAGTTGGAATTCCCAAGATTTAAAATAATATTGATTTAATGGTCAAACAATCAATAATAATAACAAGTTTTACATTTCATTCATATTTTGAATAATACATAATTGTTTTTCTATTGGTAAACCATATTTTGAATATTAATGTAATTGGTATTTAGAATCAAACATTTCAATAATAAAAATTATTATTCCATCCATTAAAAACACTTCTCTTATTAGTTAAGCCTACAATAACAATTTTACATTCTATTTATATAAAATTATTAATATTAAATGATTTCATATTTTGAACCAAAAAAATATTTAATCACAATGTTAAATATTTAATCACAATGTGGCAATCAATCAGGGATGAGGCAGCTGAGAATCGGGATCATCAGATTCATTTACATTTCCACTCAAACACCTATCGGCGATTCCCTTGGACCTCCTATCGGTGCAAGTGCTAGTTAATAATAAAAAATCAATAAATAATCTTATTTGAATTAATATGGAATCATATTAATAAATAAATCTCAATTGAACTATTTCATTGTCAGACGGATGAATTTGGATAATAGTACTACAGCCAGCCACATGTGCCGTGGTGAGAAATATCAATGGCATCTTCATAAAATTTGATATCCACAATAGGGACTAGATCGAAAGCAAGATCTCCATAAAATTTGAGATCCACTATAGGGACTGAAAAGCAAGATCATTTATGAGGTAAAAATTTTCACGCTCAATGTTGATGTAACTAACTTTTAGATGCCCTTCTCGTACTGTCTATGCCAAGATGTTTCAGAAAATTTGTGGTAACTGCCATTGGTGGGTTTACCTTTCAAAGTGAGTCAACAAGATCAGGAAAACAAAATGAAAGGTCTTAAGGATTCAAGGTATACCCACTAACCTTTTATTTATTTTTTGGATTGTACAAGTATGTGTAGAAACTAGTTAAATTGAACTTTCAAGGTATATTCATTAACTTGTTTTGTTGGATTGCACAAGGATTCCTAGAAAGTAGTTAAATTGAACAAAGATTTAAGGTATACCTACTAACATGTTTTTTTCTGGATTGCACAAGGATGTATAGAAACTAGTTAAATTGAACTTTCAAGATATACCCACTAACTTGTTTTGCTAGATTGCACAAGAATTTGTAAAAAGTAATTAAATTGAACAAGGATTCCAAATATATACCCACTAACTTGTTTTTTGCTTGATTGCACAAGGATTTGTAGAAAGTAATTAAATTGAATATTCAAGATATACCCACTAGCTTGTTTTTGTTAGATTGCACAAAGATTCATGGAAAGTAATTAAATTGAACATACATGGTATACACACTAACTTGGTTTGGAAGGATTCTGATTTTGTGAACTCGATGTACCCTAGAATAATCCATTCAAGGTTTCAGCTTTCATATGATTGATAGTAAGCTATGAATTATGAGCAAAGATCTTAAATCCAATTCTAAACATATCTCTAATGGAGATCTTGCTAGAATTTGAGAACCCCAATCGAGACTGAAAAGAAAAATCTTTTTTGCTTAATATTGATGTAACTAACCTTTAAATGCCATGTAACAGATCTTTTTATACCAATATATTTTAGGAAATTTTGTTGTAACTGCCATAGGTGGGTTTATAGTTACTATAAAATACAGAGAGTTTACTCATTACATAAACCATTCAGAAAAGTAGAATACCCATTAAACATTTTTTTAAGTGTAATTTAGGGTTAATGATTGAAGCATGGATCGAGTAACTACAGAATCCAATCTTGCTGGCAAAATAAAGTTTCACTCTAAGAAAAATCATCTCAAACATTTTAATCTAAGAGAAACACAATAACATTTTTGTTTTAGAAAAACAGTTCTTGGATAACCTAGAATGATTAAAAATATTAAATCATAATAATATAATAGTACCTACTGTTCAATAATTATAATATAAAATCATTTGGGTTTTCATCTATACATTAGATTATAATAAAGGCTAAACTAAATAACTATCTAAATGACAGCAAAATTTTTAATTAATCAAAGAGTCCAAAAGTAAATAAAATAGTGTGAAAGAAACCTAATTAACTCTCAAACTTAACCATAGTGAAAAACAAAAGCCAACCCTAAACGGAAATGCCAAATATCCAAATTATTTTATTACAGCCATCACTATATAACTTAACAGATCAACAATATCAAATTTTATGGTAATATTTTATGTATTCATCTGCACTATACCCAAACGCACCAGCACCAATGCTTATAGTGTTGAGATTTGAAGGCCAACAGTCTTTTGTCTCTTATTGTGACTCTTCGATTCCGAAGACTCTTCATTGTATTATTCCTGGAGTCTTTATATTTGTTGTAGCTTCTCATTTGTAATTCGATCTTTAACATTAATACAATACTCTGCAGTCTAGACATAGCCACTTTTGGTGAACCAGGATAAAATATCTGTGTTGTGTGTTTGTCGATTCTTTTTGTATCTACTGTTTTATTCTTCGCTATTCGATTCCTTTCAATTGGTATTAGAGCATAGGTTGTGCTGTTGGAAATCTGGGTTGAATTTTTGGAAAGATGGAGGATACGAAAGTGGAGAAATTCCCAGGCAAGAATTTCAGCCTGTGGAAAGTGCAGATGCGTTTCTTGCTGATTAAGCAAGATTTATCAATCGCACTCAAAGGGAAAGCTAAGAAACCAGCTACTACTTCAGATGAAGATTGGAAGAGTATCGATGATAAGGTGATGGCTTCATTCTTTCTCTCTCTATCACAAAATGTCTTATTCAATGTCTTGAATGAAAAGACAACAAAATAAGTTTGGGAAAAACTTCAAAACATGTATGAGACAGCATCGACTGCAAATAAAATCTTCATTATGAAGAGACTCTACAAGCTGAAAATGAAAGAAGGGACTGCAATGTCAAATCATATAAATGATTTGAACACTCTACTATGTCAAGCAACCTCAATTGGTATGACACAAGATGATGAAGCCAAAGCCATCATCTTGTTGTGTTCCTTACCTGACAGTTGGGATCCCGTAGTTACAGCGGTCAACACTTCAAATTTCACAAAGAAGAAGCTGGTCTACGATGAAGTGGTTGCTACTTTACTTAGTGAAGCTATGAGAAGAAGTAACAAAGACACCCCATCCGGTGATGCTCTTACCATGGTCATCACCGAGAGAAGGGGAAGAAGCCATTATAGAAGTAATTACAATAATAATTACAATCAAAGAAAATCAAGATCACCCAATCGATCAAAGTCAAGAGGTAGAAATGGAGAGTGCTGGTTTTGTGGTAAACCTGGCCACTCAAAATGAAATTGTCAGTCTTACAAGAAAGCACAAGAAAAAGTGAGGAATAGTGAAGCTAATATAGCCTATGAGATAGATGAAGCTGCTCTAGTTCTTTCCACAAGTGACTCAAAATTAGATTCTTGGGTGATAGATTCTGGAGCCTCCTTCCATGCCACTTCATGTACGGATTGCTTTACAAATTATCAAGAAGGCGAATTTGGTGAAGTATTCTTCGGTGACAAAAAAACATGTAAAATCATTGGGAAAGGTGATGTTGTCTTGCATCTAGAAGGTGGAGCCAAATTATTGCTCAAAGATGTTAGACATGCTCCCCAATTAAAGAGAAATCTGATTTCAGTCAGCCAACTATACAT
>MU226123.1:1174970-1192461 GCA_018584345.1 Thuja plicata
CATTAGTTTACATCATCTTCAAATTCTAAACACAAATGCCACTTTTATGTTGTTAAAGTTTAAAAATTTGAATGTTGTCATCCTTTTCCTTTATAAAAGTGTGACACAGGTTTGTACTTTTACCCGTGTAGATTTTCATTCTAACAATGTTTTGCAGGATTGTAACATAAATGTTCCATCAACATCTTCAAGGGAATTAATTACTACAATTTTATGTGAAAGAGAAGATGGTCAATAATTTTACAAGCTCGCATGCTTGAATGGTACATGCATAGATTATTGTGGTTTGCAACATTTACCAATTTGTCAACATATGGAGAGTACACATGCAATTGGGAATGAACAAAGCTGATTTTGGAATAAAATAGTCACATGTGCTCTAAAAGATGGAAAGGAGGCTAAAAGATGTGATTTAGTAATTGAAAATATTCCAGTGTATCAGCTCATGAGTATTTTTTGTGAGAATATTGTGTACGAGTATGAAATGCATACGCGTAGAGCTCGATGGTTGGATATGAAATTAAAGTTGTGCAAGGACACATTCCCACTTGATACCATTATTTCAGTTGTTGACTTCATAGAGAACTACACTCTACAACCAAAAAATGAGGTGCAAGAAAAGTATTATAGATCTCAACAAGTTGTTATATTTGTTCATATAACATTTATACATTCACCTGACAGTACAGAGGAGAACATGAAGATATTGAGGGAGTATCATTTTCACATAAGCGATGATCATTCACATTCTACAAACTTTGTACACGGTTTCTTTCATCTAGTTTAAGGTGATATTAGTAATAGGAGCATATCGTATCGACGACACATCATATGGTCAAACAATTATGCATCACAATCAAAGAATTCTCAAATGTTTTATTGGTTGAGAAGGATGCATACGAACACTGGTATTCAATATATGTAGAATTGTACAGAGGCCGATCATGGAAAGGGAGAGTACGATGGTGCAGGTGCATGTATAAAAAGGGGCTTAGCACACAAATAATTAAAGTACAAAGAACAAGAAACATTGTCAGATGTGAGATGTATCGTCTAATGGTTTAATTCTACAATAGGTCTAGGTAATGAAAGTGAGTCCATGGTTTGTATATTTTTTTGGTTGATGGATGAAACTAACATTGGAGCATATGAGGATTGTTCTACATTAACATGATCAAGTGAGCTACACTCTTTTAGAATCTCTAATGAAATTTCATGTATCATCCACACACGACATATGGCATGCTTTTGTTCATCATGCACAAATGAAGATTGGGATGGGTGTGAGTCAAAGGAATAGATCGACAAATGGTCTACACAAATTTTGAGGCCACTTGACTCCTATCATCCCCAGAAGTATTGCAACTTACACAAATGGAATCATCCATTGAATTTGACCATTTTTCCTATCTAGTGCAACCAGGTGAAATTTCAACTCACAAATAGTCTCAAATTTAGTATTTATCGTAAGTATTCTTTAAATTAATCTCCTTGTTATGCTTCTATCATTGCAAACCATGTTTTTGTTGTTATTGCACTTGAAGATAATGAAGAAGGTAAAAATTATTATTTGTTTCATTGTGTTGATGCCAAAGATAAATTGGATCACTCGGTTATAGATGATGAAGGATTAGAATACCCTACAGGGGCAGTGGTTGTAACTGGTACATAGCTTAGAGGGTATTCTATGAAGAACTCTAGGTTGTGGTTGTTTTAGGATTTGGAGACACATAGGAAGATTCATCATTATTCCAATCTTGTCATTGCATCAAATGTCTATTCTACCAAATATGGAGGAAAACCACACAATAAAACTCTTTGGAAGCTTCGCGAGTTAGACCACAAGGCAATACTTGAGACAATAAAGGGTAGGGAAGATCCAGCTGGTTCATTGGACTAAAAGTGAATCCAAAATGTTGTAATGTTGAATCTAGTTGAATGCATGTGCATATATAACATGTATATTTGTAAAGGAATTAATTCCCTTGAATCCACATTGGCTGGACTGTAAATTTCCCATGCATTACCTCGTATGTATAATGGGAAGTTTGTAAGATTTAATAACAAATTTTCTCTTATATTTTTTGGCGCAATGCCAAAGGTTTTCTCTCCTCTTCTCTTTCCTCCTAGTGCTCCTAATGAGCTGATTTATAAACATACATTTCATCATTAATTAAAAAAAAAATATGTTCACAAAATGAGTTCTAGAAATATATGTTAATGTTATTGTCATTTTTCATGCTAGCACATTATTTGTATATATGTATTTACAAAATTATCATTTAAACTATCCAATCACACATTTAAATTATTTAAAAATTAAGAAAACCGCTTGTCATGGCATCAAACCATCTCCACCAATAGCTCTGAAATGTCAGGTGAATGCTAGGAACAACCCTATCATGGAGGCGAAGAGGCTCAAACGTTGTCCATCGCTATGGAGCCAAGTGTCCCTCAAGGTGCACCAAACAACAATTTTGTCAATATTCAGGAGTTTGTTTCTTGGAGCTCCCAAGGGGTATCAACAAGCCATCAAGTCCTACAGGACCATGTCACGGAGGTCTACAATAAATTATCTCAGATTTTGGAGATTCCCTTCCATTTTCATTTTCTTACCCAATCTCGATTGATGCAAAAACTTACAATGTTGCACATTTGAAAGCTTACACATTGCATATCTTAAAAACTGCTTTTCCTGGCATCAAAGCATCTACACCAAAAACTTTAGAATGTCAAGTGAATGCTAGGACCGACCCTGTAATGGAGGTGAAGAGGCTCAAACATTGCCGACTGCTATGAATCCAAGTGTCATTCAAGGTGCACCAGGAAAAAAAATTAATGATATTCAGGAGTTTGTTTCTCAGAGCTCCTGAGGGGTATCAATAAGACGTTAAGTGAAACAGGACCATGTCAGGGAGTCTACAATAACCTATCTCATATTTCAGAGATTCACTTCCATTTTCATTTGTCGATCCAATTTTGGTTGATGCAAAAACTTACAATCTTATGTAGTTAAAAGCTGACACATTGCATATCTTAAAAACCACTCATCATGGCATCAAACCATCTATGCCAACAACTTTGAAATGCTAGGTGAATACTAGGAAGGAGCCTGTCACGGAGGCGAAGAGGCTCAAATGTTGTCGACCACTATGGAGCCAATTTTCCCTCAAGGTGCACCAGGCAACAAAATTGGTGATATTCAGGAGCACATTTCTCAGAGCTCCTGAGGAGTATTGACAAGTCGTCAAGTTCTATAGGACTTTGTAATAGAGGCCTACAATAAACTATCTCGGATATTTGAGATCTGCTTCTGTTTTTATTTTCCAACCCAATCTTTGTTGATGCAAAACCTTGCAATGTTGCAGAGTTGAAAGCTGACACATTGCATACCTTGAAAACTGCTCATCATGGCATCAAACTATCTCCTCCAATAGCTCCAAAATTCCAGGTGAATGCTAGGAACAAAATGTTTTCGACCGCTATGAGGCCAAGTGTCGCTCAAGGTGCATCATGTAACAAAATTACCAATATTTAGGGGTCCATTTCTTGAAGCTCCCAAGGGGTATCAACAATTCATCAAGTGCTATAGGACCATGTCATGGATGCCTACAATAACCTATCTAGGATTTTGAAGATTCACTTCCATTGTCATTTTCTGACCAAATCTCGGTTGATGCAAAAAATTGCAATATTGCGTAGTTGAAAGCTAACACATTACATATCTTGAAAATCATTTTCCATGGCATAAAACCATCTCTCCCAATAGATTCATAATGCCAGGTGAATTCTAGTAATGACCCTTTTATGGAGGTGAAGAGGCTTGAACATTTTCGACCGCTATGGAGCCAAGTGTCCCTCAAGGTGCACCTGTCAAAAAATTACCGATATTCAGGAATCCATTTCACCGGGATCCAGAGGGGTATCAACAAGACCTCAAGTGATATAGAACATTGTCAAGGAGGCCTACAATAACCTATCATAGATTTTGGATATTCATTTTCATTTTCATTTTCCAACCTAATCTCGGTTCATGCAAAAACTTGTAATGTTGCGTAGTTAAATGCTGAAACATTGCATATCTTGAAAAATGCTCATCGTGGCATCGAACCGTCTCCACCAATAGCTCCAAAATTTTGGTTGAATACTAGGAATGACCCTATCATGGAGGTGAAGAGGATCAAATGATGTCGACCGCTATGGAGCCTAGTGTCCCTCAAGGTGCACCAGGCAAACAAATTGCTGATATTTAGGAGTCTATTTATCGGAGCTCCCAAGGGGTATTAACAAGCCATCGAGTGCTACAGGAGTGTGTCATATATGCCTACAAAACCTATCTTTTATTTTTGAGATTCGCTTCTGTTTTCATTTTCCAACCCAATCTCGGTTGATGCAAAAACTTACAATGTTGTACAGTTGAAAGATGAATCATTGCATATCTTTAAAACCACTCATCGGGGCATTGAACTGTCTCCACAAATAGCTTTGGAATTCTAGGTGAATGCTAGGAATGCTCCTTTCATGAAGGTGAAGAGGCTCAAACATTGCCGACCGCTATGGAGCCAAGTGTCCCTCAAGGTGAACCAGGCAACAAAATTGCTGATATTTAGGAGTCTTTTTCTCGGAGCTCCTAAGGGGTATCTACAAGCTATCAAGTGCTAAAAGACCATGAAATAGAGGCCTACAATAACCTATCTCATATTTTGGATATTTACTTCTATTTTCATTTTCTGACCCAATCTCGGCTGATGCAAAAACTTGCAATGTTGCGCAGTTGAAAGCTGAAACATTGCATATCTTGAAAACCGCTCGTCATGGGATTGAAACGTCTCCCCCAATAGCTCCAAAATGTATGGTGAATGTTAGGAATGTCCCTATCATGGAGGCAAAGAGGCTCAAATGTTTCCAACTACTATGGAGCCAAGTGTCCCTCAAGGTGCACCAGGCAACAAAATCTATGATATTTTTGAGTCCATTTCTTGGAGCTCCTGAGGGGTATTGATGAGCCATTGAGTGATACAGGACCATGTCAAGGAGGCCTACGATAACCTATCTTAGATTTCCAATATTTTCTTCCATTTTTATTTTCCTCCCCAATCTCGGTTGATGCAAAAACTTGCAATGTTGCATAGTTCAAAGATGACACATTGCATATCTTGAAAACCGCTCGTTGTGGCATCAAAGAATCTCTACTAACACCTTCAATTTGGCATTTAAATTCCAGGAATAACCTTTTTATGCTTCACAAATCATTCAAACATTTGGGACCATAGTGTATTGGTGCATCCCTTAACATTCTTGTAGTGCCCTAAATAGGTCTAGGTGGTCAAAATCCTCCAATAGGACTAAAACTAGGTAGGATTGATTTTTTTGATCTTATATGAACTATTATCAGTTCATTAAGTTGTTGGAATGAAAATTATGAGTCTAGGTTTATGAAATGAAACATGAATATTCTCATTAAGTATGAATCATTCAGTAACAATAAACATAGATACACGTGCAAGCATAAATATAAGACATAAGCAATTTACAAATCATAAGACATCCACATAAACATAAAGTAGTCTACATCAATACACATGATATATTCATAGAGTATGAAGATAAATATATATGTCCAATAATGTCATAGATCAAATATGTCCAATAAAGTTAAATTGTCGCCGTGAAAGCCAAATGGATATAGAACATGCCACTTATACAATATACAAAAAATATGTCCAGTAATGTCATATTGGCATACAATGATTATCCCTAGTCTAGTCATTTCCTGGAAGGGGAAGAAAACAAATCCTAGGCTATCTTCGATTGTCGCGTTGATGGAGATGTAGTACTCTTTTGAGTGCGCTCACTAGTCCTCCTGTCTAGACTCTTCTTTAGCTCTAGCTGATAAGATACAGGTATAAACATCAATAAATAATATAAATATAAATTTAATTATACGATGACATAAAATAGAATATTTTCTTACCACTACCAAATAGTCGCTATGTACATCCAGCAAAGGGGCATGCTGGCGATCTAGAGTAATGAGTCCCTACAACAATGATCAAAATGATATTTAAAATACATACATGAATATCATTAAAAATTTTCAATGCAAACTATTAAAATAACAATTCTAATTAAGTAATCTCTTTCATACCTTGATAAATGTGTCAGAACTAGCTATAGCTTCAGCTACGCCACAATTCAAACTATCACAAACAAAAGGAGGAGTCTCTGATGTCAATAACTTAAAATGAAACTACAAGAGTATTATGTAGTTATCAACAATACCTATAATATTTTACAACCCCACTAATTAATAAATTATACCTCTGTGAAGGTGTCACCGCATCCTTCAATGTGTGGTGTCGATGTCGTAGCTCCAGCATTAAACTAGTGCACATGTATGGTAATTTATAAGACAACCGTTAATATATGAACACCATTCACTTGTTAATTATAATGCATTATTACATATATACCTGTGGACTAAATGATGTCGTCACAAAGCCAGGTGAATGAATGTGATCATTTCCATGACAACTTTGACTATGGATTTTGACCATAATTTGTCTACTAATTTAGTTATTCATTCATTTATTAATTAAATATAATCAAGTAAATCAAATTAACATGCAAATAAACATACCTCAATGAAATGTGAACAAGGCCCTTCGTTGTCTAATGTCAACATCGATGGTCCAGCAATGAACTAATCTACATGCACAATAAGTTATGCGACAAACATCCATATAATTATAGAATTATCAAATGTATACTTTAAAAAATGTTTTATTCAATACATACTTGTGAAGTTGAGGACGTAGTATATAAGGGGTTTGGGGGATCATTGCCATTGCAACTGACACTCTTTCCCTAAATTTTCATCATAAGCAATAGATACTAATTGAATTAAATTCATTCATTTAAAAATGAAATTTTAACAAATAAATTCAATAAACTTACAAATATTTACCTATGTATAAATGCCAAATGTTACATTGAGAAAATCATCAGTCATTCGTCCATCATCCTCTTCCTCTCTCTCAGTAGTACCAAATGTGCACATGGATCCACAAGAACGATAATAATGACCCCTCGCACACCGACCATGGTCACCCTTGACTAGAGGAGTGGCGCACTGAGTGAGAGTCTATTTCAGAGCACTAATTGTGCCTAGTGTGTCCACCTCCACATAGTCCTTCACATTGGAAGGAATACGAACATGATCCACATGTGGCTTGCCACTGGGAAATCTAGGTGCATTAGGGTCACGACGTGCCATAGGTCTATCAAATCATGACCCCCCACCTCTACCCTGAGAGTCTAGAAAATAAAAATAATTTGGCACTTCCTTGACGACAAACTCACAATAGAGTTTCCTCAAGAAATAGATAGGAACCTCATGATTGTTATAGAGAGAGGAATAAAAGACAGTCCACCATCTGTCCCATACATTTTTTTTTATATCTTCATTCAAGCACCAATGAATTGGGATCGTCCTTGTTGTAGATTTAAGAGTTTCAGTTTCCCTAGATTTTTAAAGAGTTTGCAAATGTCAGCTTTTGTGATTTCTTTCTTTTTTATGTCCTCATATGATAATACATTTGCATAATATTGTTTTTGTTCTCTTTTGTCGTGCCATAAATTTAGTTTCCCACTAACTCAACTTACATGGGTCAAGATTAATTCTATGATTTTGAAAGGATTACCCTTCTAGGATTTGTACCAATACAATCTTTTAACCTCCTAATTAAAGAGTATATTTATGTTTTCCCTCTTTCTATTTGGTTTATCAAATTCTCATGTGTTCCAAGAGGAGGTTTCTCGATTGGCGAAGGTTGTTGGGGTTCATTTTCTTGGTTATTTTCAACATCCATTTGTTCAAGAGGAGAAGATGGAGGGTTTGGTTGAGGATTTTTTGTGGGGAGATCATTCCTTCCTAGAAATTAAAAGAAAATCTATTTTAAAAGTCTAATTACACATAAAATTTAAGACAAGAAACTTAAACAATCAAATTTGATTGAAAACTAAAAATAAAACCTAAATTTCAATATAAATAAGATACATGGTTGTAGAATCACTTACCTCTTCTTCCGGTTTGACCCTGATGACGTTGTGGAGCCATTTTTTGCTTTAGATTGATGGATAAAACCCCACATTGAATCGCGTACATGTTGCTATCTCTATTGTTTTGCTAGCTATGGGTTTGGGAAAACAAAATGAGCCACAAAAGTGGTTTCCCTAAGTTTATAGAAAACCTAATAGGGTGCACGCCCTATAGGGCGCGTGCCCTATGGTTTTAAAATACCAAGCCATAGGGCACATGGGCTATAGGGTGCATTCCCTATTACTTGGAGTGCCCAAGCCATAGGGCATGCACCCTATGTGCGTATGGGGGACCAAAAAGGTATTTGGCACCTTTTTGGTCCCCCATCTTGGTGCATATAACCAACATTAGTATTTTTATTCATAATATCATTGTATCAATGATATACAATGTATTTGTATGCAAGGTTGTGTACACTCAAGCTTGTATAATGATGAAATACATGCGAGAATGCAAATGTTTGACTTGGTTAAAAAAAAATTGTGATATGGCCAAACATATCATTTTCATGCATTACAATTAAATTTTAATAGATTTCAATTGTAATATATGTTTCATTAGATTTTTTTATCCCATTATGTAACCAATTGACCTATTAAACCCTATTAGCCAAGGGTGGGTCAAAGTGGTCAATTAAGGGCAACCTAGCTTAAGAATTATGTATTTAGTTCATCTAAGTCACATTGGTCATGTTTGCAAAGTTATAAGTATCATTAACATAAAAGTGCCAAAATTTGCATTGTTGCTCAGTTGAAAGATGCACCACTTGGTTTCAATGGTGCATCTTTCAAAAAATTCCTCATGGGACCAAAACATCAGCTCCAATAGCTCTATTTGGATGAGTAAACCCTAGTAGAGATCTTATTTTTCCCACGTAGCATCAAGAACATTCCAGCACATGCCAAACCTAAGTGTTCCCAAGGTGCACTAAGCCAAATTGGTCAGTGATTTTTGGATGGAAATATATCAAACCTTGTGAGGGGTATCATAGAACTATGAAGTGAAAAAGGACCATATTTTGAAGGCCTAGAAGCACGTAGCTCAATTTTTGTGATATTCCACTTGGTTTCCATTTGGAAACCCAATCCTGTTTGGTGAAAAATGCTGCATTGTTGCTGAGTTGAAAGTTTCTCAATGGTGCATCTTTCAAATCGTTCATCGTGGGACCAAACTATCAGCTCCAGTTGGCTAGGTAATCACTAGTGGAGAGTAGAATCAAGAACATTCCAGCACATGCCAGATGTATGTGATCCAAAGGTACACTAAGCCAAATTAGGTAGTGATTTTTGGAGGGTGATATATCAGACCTGCTGAGGGATATTAGAGAAACATGAAGTGTACAAGGACCTTCTTGGGAAGGCCTACAAGAATATAGCTCATTTTTTTGATATTTTTACTTGGTTTCCATTTGGCGAACTAATCTCGGTTGGTGCAAAAATTTTCTTTGTTGCTCAGTTGAAAGTTGCTCAATGGTGGATCTTTCAAACCAGTCCTCATGGGACTAAATATTCATGTCCATTGACTCTGGTAGGCTGAGAAAGTGCTAGTGGGGACCCATTTTTGCCTGCGTATCATTAAGAATGTTCCGACACATGCCGGACGTAAGTGTTCCCAAGGTTCACTAAGCCAAATCAGGAAACCTTTTTTGGAGGGAAATATCTCAGACCTTGTGAGGGTATGAGAGAACCAAGAGGTGTACAAGGACTGTCTTGGGAAGGCCTAAAATCATGCAGCTTAGTTTTGGTATATTCCACTTGGTTTCCATTTTGCGACCCAATCTCGATTGGTGCAAAAAGTTGCTTTATTACTCGGTTGAAAGTTGCTCAATGGTGCATCTTTCAAACCATTCATCCTAGCATAAAACCGTCAGCTCCATCAACTTAGGCTGGTTGGGTAAACCCTAGTGGAGACCTTGTTTTCCCACGTATCATCAAGAACATTATGACGCATGCCAGACCTAAGTGTTCCCAAGGTGCACTAAGCCAATTTGGGCAGAAATGTTTGGAGGAGGATATATAAGACCTCATGAGGGGTATTAGAGAACCTTGAAGTGCGTAATGGAAATCTTGGGAAGGCCTAGAAGCATGTATATCAGTTCTGGGATATTCCACTTGGTTTCCATTTGGTGACCGAAGCTCGGTTGGTGCAAAAAGTTGCATTGTTGTTCAGTTGAAAGTTTCTCAATGGTGCACCTTTCAAACCGTTCATCCTAGAACCAAACTGTCAGCTACATTAGCTCTGGTTGGATAGGTAAATGCTAGTGGAGACCTCATTTTACCCACATAGAATCAAGGACTCTTTAGCACATGACGGACCTAAGTGTTCCTAAGGTGCACTAAGCCAAACTAGGAAATGATTTTCTGAGGGCGATATCTCAGATCTCATGAGGGGAATTAGAGAACCATGAAGTGAAAAAGGAACATACTAGGAGGACCTACAAGAATGTAGCTTAGTTTTTGGATGTTCCACTTGGTTTCCATTTGGTAACCTGATCTCGGTTGGTGCAAAAAGTTGCATTGTTGCTTAATTGAAAGTTTCTCAATGGTCCATCTTTCAAACCGTTCATCCTAGGACCAAACCATCAGTTCCATCGACTCTGGTTGGTCACTTAAATGCTAGTGGAGACCTTGTTTTTCCCATGTAGCATCAATAACATTTTGGCGCATGGCAAACTTATGTGTTCCCTAGGTGCACTAAGCCAAATGAGGGATCAATTTTTGGAGGGTGATATCTTGGACCTCGTGAAGGGTATTAGAGAATCATGAAGTGTAGAAGGACCATCTTGGGATGGTGTACAAGCATGTATCTCAGTTTTGTGATATTCCACTTGGTTTACATTTGGTGACCTAATCTTTGTTGGTGGAAAAAGTTGCATTGTTGCTCAGTTGAAGGTTGCTCAATGGTGCATCTTTCAAACCATTCATCCTAGGACCAAACTGTCTATTCTGTTAGCTCTAGTTGGCCAAGTGAACCCTAGTTATAACCCCAGTCCACCCACAAAGATGCAAGGAAAATCCGTAACCACCCCATACCAAAGTGTCCCCAAGGTCTATTACACCTATTAGCACAGTTGTTACCCTACACAAAAGTGGACTTAGGTTATGTAAAATTGGATTCTATTAGCCTATTTGTGGTCTATTAAACCTATTATCCTATTAAATTGGTTGGAAAAAAGATTTTTAGGGTAGTTTCTTTAGAAAAAATCCTAATTAGGTATATTACGCATGACAATGTATGAAAAAGATATAATATGGAAATGAACATACATACATACATACATGCATGCATGCATACATACATACATACAACGCACATGACGAAGATGTAATATGGAAATAATACATACATACAATGCATGACAAAGATATAATATGGAAATGACTATACATACATAAATACAATGCATGACAAATATATAATATGGAAATAATACATACATACAATACATGATGTAGAGATAAAATATCCATAAATGAACATGTTCTATATATATATATGAAATTGTTTTGAACAAAATGTTGCACATGCCATCTCAAAATATTTATGAAATCTACATATCTAGATACAATGTGGCATACACCATCTCTAAATGTGTCATATGGCATCTCAAAATAAGAAACAAATACAAAATTTTGTAGGAAATCTTGTTTTATAAGTGGATCATCAAAATGGAGCCTCTTCAAAATATTGTTTGGTTGTGATGGTTGATCTTGCATGAACACAAAAGTGAAACCCCAAGTTAGATTACTTAATTTATATGGTTTCTACAAATCAAAAATAAAAATTTGAAATCATAGTCAACAATAATACATAAACAAATTTTAAAATCTCTCTCTCTCTCTCTCTCTCTCTCTCTCTCTCTCTCTCTCTCTCGTCATGCAGTCAAGAGTACTAACATATGTCCTTGGTAGCAAAGGGAAAATTTCACCAATGTTGTCTCTGACCTGTATATGTTTGCAAAAATGAGATTGATCTACGAGTTATACTATTTAATGTTAAATCCTTTGTAGAATAATATATTTACAAAATAATTGAATTAACATTAAAACTTACCTATGCTAAACTTTCTTTAGGCAATGTCAGTTGGGTCATCAATGATACAAAGTCTTGAAATTGTACCTCCCTCAAACTAGGGGTGACCTACAAAAGTAAAAAAGATACTTGATACAATCATGAATTGATCATATATTTATATTTGATAGTAAAATACAAACAAATAAACTTTGAAATATATGTACTGTGGGGCTATCACTGTGAATTGAGATGTCTGTGACACTACCATGGTGAACCAGTCGCACAACATCGTCAGACACTACCTTCGTGCAAAAAAACAATGTAAATTAAAAATGAGTACGTATAAGTGAAAAGTATACATATGCATAAACAATCTAAAATATTTAATTACCTTCCCATTGTCAACACTTGATGGTTGAAACCCCTCACATTTCCCCCAACTTGTAGCTCATGATACCTGCATCATTATTGTATATTGACAGATTTGTCCTTGCAAAATTATCAATTGAAAGATCGACTCTTGTTGCCTTTTAGCAAGAAACAAGTTGAACTAACAGTTGGATGAACCACTCATGGTTCAACTTCTGTATAAAGGCACAGTTGCCTATATGATTTTCAATGATTCAATTTACTAATAACTAATTCAAAGAATAGTTTTATCCATAAACATGATATGAAAATAAACAAATTATAATTACTTAAAAAAATTTCATAGACTTTACATGAAATCAAATGATAGTGAACAGATAATTCCATACACCCATTTCATCTCTGCATGCACATGATCATAATGAAGAAGTAAAATAAATATTTTAACTGGAGATACAATCCCAGCAGAGATTAATTCAACTAATTATAAACACAGAGATTTGCAATAAAAGTAAATATTCTTTCATTCACAGATAAAAGTCTCCTTACTCACATCCATACATGCATATATGTAATATATCAAAATGAAAACAAAGTAAAAAGAACATAAATCCACATAGGAATGAACAATTTTTGCCAGCAAATTGAAGATAACTGAAAATGACCAAAAGATAGTAAAACTACGACCTATTTTCTAAAATCTTAGCGCATGATCAAAGTTGGGACATGGTGGAAGAGTCAACTCGCTGGTTAGGAGATGACAGTATGACATGTATCTTCCACCGCTCCAAGTGTATTGAAGGGAAGTTTACAATCACCTGGTGATGCGGGAGTCCAAAATGGATGATTATTGCCTTCACACCTCCTTATCCTTCTTAATTTGAATTACTTTATTCTCATATATTTCCAGATGGTCCAAACAAATAATGACCATTGATTCAATCCATGCTAATTAATAGATTTCTTTGGTAGTTAGGTCTTTGATTCCCCTGATAACCTTGATCTTCTCTTTGAATGCTTTTTCCATTTCACTTTTATCTTGTATAGTCTCCTCTTTTAGAAACTAAATATCAAATGCATTTGAGGTATTTCTACATGATATCGGTGAATATAGTAAGTTCTTTAAGAAATTTAACAGACTCCCCTTACCCTTCTTGTATGACCAAGTTACATCATTAAATGTTCTTTTTAGAGATGTATAGAGAACATTATGATCAAGGTTTAGTACAAGCTTTTCAGCTATAAACTTCATAACCCCATATTTTTGAATGGCATTCATCTGGGCTACCACTAGAGTCCACTTGGTCTTTTAATTGTCCCATATATTAATTTTTGTCTCCAGCTCTTTTCTTACATCCATTGAATCGACATAGATTTTAACCAAGTTAGTGATGTAGGTGATACCCCGCTGTGTGATTATATTCACCCAATCATTGTACACATCATCAATAACTTTATTCCTCTAGATTTTATCAAGTAGCTTCTAGTTCACAGGGGATTTAGGGTCTAAGGATTGTGGGATCTACAAAAGTGGATGTGGGCTTGGATCTTGTATAGAATAGATATACTCTGTCATTTTATTTAGAGATAAATTTAGTTCCCTTTTCATCCTTCCACATCCTTGATAAAATCTTTTTAGTTGATGACACCAGATTTTTAGCATCTGTGGACCTTGAAGGAACTCCCATCTCCATCTCCACAACAATGAATTCCTCACTAGAGGATTGTTTTGTTAACCAACTGATTTTAATGATGATGAAGACCGAGTTCAGTAGAACACAAGCAAGTAGAATGGTTAGATCATTTTTTATTTTTTCATTAATGTCAAGAAATTGATTTCTAGTTTATATTAAGATTCCATATCATTCAGAGAGAAAATTAATTGGGAATATAATAATGATTAGACACTGACAAGGTACTATTGGTATAATTTTTTTACTTAACATTTGATTTTGTTAAGTCGGTAAAGAAGAGAGGT
The DNA here is from genome assembly GCA_018584345.1 of Thuja plicata. NCBI lineage: Eukaryota > Viridiplantae > Streptophyta > Pinopsida > Cupressales > Cupressaceae > Thuja > Thuja plicata. Next base: position 1,189,433 of record MU226123.1, read on the forward strand.
CAATTCGGTAAAGGGAACAAGCCTAGTTACTAAGCAGTGAGAAGTTTGTTGGTAAAAAGAAGTGTGATGCAGGAGCATCCTGGGTGTAAGGGCAATTTTGCATCACCCAAAAATATGTGTTTTTCTATTCAATAAGGGCTATTTTGTACAAAGCTGCTATTTTTTGAAACTTACTATTTTTAGTAAGTTGTTCATTTGAACTCAAAATGTTCTAATTTTCCAGGTGAAGGTTCATCTTAGTCATATAAGAATGCTAGTTGAATTTCATTGCCAGATCATCTGTATTGGCGAAGTTATTAAGGGTTTACTGTTGAGATTTTAGGGTGCAAAACCTTTGAGCTCAATTTCCAGGACCTTAGAGGCTCTGGATCAAGGTCGAACCGCCAGTTGACTGGTGCTTCACAAGTTAGGCACTGTAGATCGTGATCTCCCCTTTTCGAAAAGTGGTTATAATAGCCAATCAGAGCTACGGTTCAAAAGTTATGGCTTCTAGAAGTTGGGCTACCTAATCTCATGTTTTGTAAATATCTAAAGCCGACCCTTTTGTAATAAAAGTGAAAAATAATTAAATGCTAAGGGTAGTCGGCCTTAATGGCTAGATTTTTGGAACCTTCTCGGGCGGTGGAAAATTGCCTATTTAAGGAAGGCCCGTGGTGTTTTCTAGGGCAGTTCTGATTGGTTATTTGAGGCTTTGTCCTATGGATTATTGTAAGGGATACCCATGTGGCTTTTGATATTGTAATTCTGAAGTTTGTAATTCCACATTTGTGGAGCCAATAAGAAGCCAATTTTCTGTTCTTGCAAATTTATGTTGTTTCTCTTTGTTTCTGTCGTGTGCTGAGTGGTATTAAGGGGAGTCCCCTTCATCAAGTGGTATTAGAGCGAGAAGTTCCTGAGTGTGTAGACAGATCGCCGACTGTGAGGCAGTTTGCACCAGGACCGCAGTTAGGGTTTCAATGATAAGCACAAAAATGCCTCCGCGAAGGGAGCATGGCGGAAGAGCTGGAGGTGTACCGCCTGAGGTTAGAGCCCTCCAGAGACAAGTGCAAGAATTGTAGGAAGAGATTCACAGAGGCATGAATCTTGCTGTAAGAAAGGAAAGTGAGGATGAAGCCGACGTAGAAGGAGATTTTGATCAAGAAGGTGAAACTTTGAACCAAGAGGAGGAAAGGCTTTTCCAGGCCATTTCCAAGATCGAGAAAAGACCTAAGCTTGAGGTTCCCACATTTTCAGGAAATCTTAACCTAGAAGAGTTGATCGACTGGATCAATGAAATAGAATAATATTTTGAGTATGAAGATATTGAGGATCCTGATAGGGTCAAATTTGTGAAGGCCCGACTGAAGGGTCATGCGAAGATCTGGTGGCAGGAGATTCAGTTGGAGCAAAATAGAAGAGGAAAGGAGAAAATCAAAAGATGGTATCGGATGGTGGATAAATTGAAGTGACAATTCATTCCTATTGATTATGAGCTCAATCTACTAAAGAAAATGCAAGGTTTGAAGAAAGCAGGAAAATCTATCCAAGAGTATACAAAGGAGTTCTATCGAATCCTCATCCGAACAGGCCATACGGAAGCTAACAAGGAGAAAGTTTCCCGTTACCTTAATGGGTTGAGGCTGAGCATTCAGGAGGAGTTGAACCTGATTTGAATGAAAAGTATTGAAGAGGCCTACCAGTTTTCCCTAAAGGTAGAGGAAAAGTTGAACAAGAAGTTTGAAAGCAAGCAAAGTGGAAGAGGTCGCGGTGGAAGATTTGGTGGATGATCTTATGGAGGCCAAAATGAAGATCAGAAAAAGAAGGATGAGGCCAGTTGTAGTCAAGGTCAGAGGGGAAATAATTTCAATAAAAATAATAGAGATCAAAGAGGAAGAGGACAAAGACAAGGATCGGGAAGAGGAGGCTTTCGTGGAACATGTTTTCACTATGGAGAAGAAGGTCATAGGGCATATGAATGTCCTCAATGCCAAGGAAGGGAAGATAGGAGAAATGACGGCTAGGCTAGAGTTGTACATGTGGATGAAGGTTGAAAATCATCTCATTCTGAAGATGCTAAAGGAGGAGAAGTCCTAGTTAATAGAAGAGTCCTACTGAGTGGTGAAAATGAACCTGAGCAAAGGAGGAGCTTGTTTCGCACTAGGTACAAGTGTGAGAATAAGTGTTGTGATGTGATTATTGATAGCAGAAGTATTGACAATCTGGTGTCAGAAGAGATGGTCACAAAGTTGAAGCTCAAGAGGTAGAAACACCCACATCCATACTGGATCACCTAGGTGCAGGATGACCACAAGGTCATGGTTAATGAACAGTGCCTAGTAAAGTTTAAGATTAGAAGGTACTATGATGAGGTACTATGTGATATCATACCTATGGATTCTTGTCATATGTTGATAGGAAGGCCATGGCAGTTTGATAGGCATGTTGTACATGATGGCCATAAAAATACATATTCCCTAACAAAGGATGGAGTGCGACATAAGCTAAAACCACTGAACAATACAGAAGAAAAGGTATGTAGTAATGCAAGAATAACTTTTGTTGATGGAAGAAAATTCCTAGAGGGTATGAGGCATGAGCATATGTGTTTTTCTTTAATTCCAAAAGCTAGTAAGGAGGAAGTAGAAGATGTGCCTGTAGAACCTGCAGATCTATTGAATGAGTTTCAGGATATTATATCCGATAATGTGCCTGATGGATTACCACCAGTAAGGAAGATCAGTCATCAGATGGACTTAATCCTAGGAGCCAGTTTGCCAAACAAGGCAGCACATAGAATGACACCAAAAGAAAGTGAAGAATTGAACAGACAAGTGCAAGAGTTGTTACAGAAGGGTTTGATTTGTGAGAGCTTGAGTCCATGTGTTGTGCCAGCAGTATTAGCACCAAAGAAGAATGGAGAATAGAGGATGTGCACAGATTCTAGGGCTATCAACAAGATCACAATCAAGTACAGATTTCCATTGCCGCAGATGGATGATATTATGGACTGTTTGAGTGGAGCTGTGTACTTCTCAAAGATAGATCTGAAG
>MU226123.1:1195000-1216134 GCA_018584345.1 Thuja plicata
CAATCTTGCATCACCCAAAAATATGTGTTTTTCTATTCAATAAGGGCTATTTTGTACAAAGCTGCTATTTTTGGAAACTTACTATTTTTAGTAAGTTGGTCGTTTGGACTCAGAATGTTCTAATTTTATAGGTGAAGGTTCATCTTAGTCATATAAGAATGCCAGTTGAATTTCATTGCCAGATCATCTGTATTGGTGAAATTATTAAGGATTTACTGTTGAGATTTTAGGGTGCAAAACCTTTGAGCTCAATTTTCAGGACCTTAGAGGCTCTGGATCGAGGTCGAACCCCTGGCTGACTGGTGCTTCACTAGTTAGGTGCTGTAGATCATGATCTCCCCTTTCTGGAAAGTGGTTATAATAGCCAATCGGAGCTACGGTTCAAAAGTTATGGCTTCTAGAAGTTGGGCTACCTAATCTCATGTTTTGTAAATATTTAAAGCCGACCCTTTTGTAATAAAAGTGAAAAATAATTAAATGCTAAGGGTAGTCGGCCTTAATGGCTAGATTTCTGCAACCTTCTCGGGCGGTGGAAAATTGCCTATTTAAGGAAGGCCCGTGGTGTTTTCTAGGGCAGTTCTGGGTGGTTATTTGAGGCTTTATCCTACGGATTATTGTAAGGGATGCCCATGTGGCTTTTGATATTGTAATTTTTAAGTTTGTAATTCCACATTTGTGGAGCCAATAAGAAGCCAATTTTCTGTTCTTGCAAATTTCTGTTGTTTCTCTTTGTTTCTGTCGTGTGCTGAGTGGTATTAAGGGGAGTCCCCTTCATCAAAGTGTTAGTCGGTCAAGAAAAGAAAATTTAGTCACCTAGTGAAGTTGAAAATCGAGAAAGGTCAGTTACTGAGAATGGTTGGTAATAGAGTAAATTCATCAGACACCGAGTGAAGATAATCACCAAGTCACTGAGCATGGAACATAGTTTCAATAGAGATTAACTTCAAGGAGAAGAATAAATTTAATGCAAAGACATAGAGATAAAGAATATTTTAAGGATGAAGATGAAGATCTACGGTCATGAATTGTCAAGCTCAAAATCTGAGATGATGATCAAGCAAAAAAAGTAAAGTTTTGAGTTCCAAGAAAAGTGAAAGTCACGAGGAAAAGGTTATACCGTTTAACCGAGTTGTAGATACATTGAATTGGTTCAAATAGTTGATCTGACAACGGAGAGAAAAGAGGGAAAACCTAATCAATGAGATTAAGAGGGATAATAGATGCGTATATATTGATGAGTCTGTATGTTTATACAGAGATGCCTAAAAATTGAAGAGTTGAAGTACTACCGAGAAGAGTAGAGAAAGAGGTGGAGATCCAGTCTAGAGAAGAGACTAATGAGATTTTGATGCTAGTAGTTTCAGATAGTGCACGAGGGATCTGATCAATAAAAAGATAGTTGCAAAATCATAGATCAAATCAGTAGAATGTTTCTTACTAATCTTTGTAATAGAAAAACTCTTAACCGAGTGGTGGAGCTAGACGGGGAGTTCAGGTGGGAGGAAATTTGAATTCCTGTGAGGGCAGGAAATGCGATGTTGGAGGAATCTTAGCGTCTGCAGTAGCAGTCTAGACTAGAAAAAAATGAGAGGATCATCAGGGGAGGGCTCCAATAAAGACCCAGATGAGGATAATGACCCTCATTCACAAGGTGGTGTGCCAGAAAAAATTGCAACAAAATGTAAGAATTCCCTGGTCAGTAGCAATGAAAATTCTTCCATTAGAAATCAGGCTAAACGCAGTTGGTCATCATTATTTGGGATCAAACCAACTACAAATTCATCCTTCCCCAGTATTAACAAAATATATGAGCCTAGTAAGGTTTTCTTTGGCATTTCGTTACCTGATCCCCTAGTGGACCATACAGTAACCAGTATGGCCCCTACGTTGGTATGCAAATTTATGGGGATTAGACCTAACATTGAGATGGTAAGAGACTTTACTTATCACAAATGGAAACTTAAGGGGCAAGCTGACACTGCAGCAATGCCAAAAGGTTTTTTCTCTTTTGTCTTTTCAAATATGGAAGATCTATCAAAAGTACTATGTGGAGGTCCCTGGATGTTCGGAAAATCATCTGTGGCTCTCCAAAAATGGGTAGCTAACCTTGATCTGAATGCACATATTATTTATATAGCCCCTGTATGGGTTAGGTTACCAAGTCTTCCAATGGAACACTATCATGAGGATGTCTTCACAGGTTTAGCGAGTGCTTGTGGAGAACTTCTATTGATAGATCTAATGGTACCTGCTAAATAGAGACTGGTATGCACAATAATTTGTGTGAATATACACCAAAATATAGATATGCATGAGGTCATATCTATCAACTCAAAGTTGGGTAATCATATTCAACTTGTTCAATATGAATCGGTACCTTTTGTATGTTTTTCTTGCAAAAAAGCTAGACATTGGGCCAACTAATGCCCATTAAACAAACATAAAGAGAAGATTCCTGAAGGAAATAAGAAGGAACCAAAAAACTATGGAAACATAAATCTAACCTGAATGAAAAATTCGTGGTTAGTCTCGAATTCGGCAGTCAAGAGGAAAATAGTAAGGGAATGGATAACAGTGAGCCTAAGGAAGGCTTGAGAACAAAGAACAATATCATCATGGAGAATAAGTATGATCTAGAGATTGAAGACTTAGTTGAGATTACAAATGAGCAAGAGTCTCCAAAGGTGAAGGAAACAACATAAAGAAAGATTAATAAAGCCAAGAATCAAGTTATAGAGAATCCCTCTACTTTTAGGATGAATTCTTCTAACCCTGAAGAAGGAAAATATGGGGAGCATGAATTTCAAGAAAGTGAAGATGAAACCCTATCACCCATAGCGGATATTTGGAATGAAGAAGGTATGGAGAGCTATATATTTTTAGGACAAATTCAAGAAGAACCATGGATAGATATAAATGGAAAAAAAAATCCAATAAAAATTCATGCAAAAAAGGAGCTCAGAACTACAACAATCTGAATGAATCAAAAAAAGAAACAAGAGAATCAAAGTCAAGGGGGAGTTTAGACAACAAGACAATATAAGGATGATGTGGCTACCCCTAAAAATGAAAAAGGAATGACATCAATAAAAAAAATACGAGAGAAGGAAGCAAAACATAATATAGCGGATGGTAGGTAGCGAGCCATTCCTAAGATATGCTCTCCAACCCACTAATTGAAAGTGATATCTTAGAATATTAGAGGGCTAAATAGCCCCCATAAAAGGGATATCCTAGGAAATCTGGTAAGATATATTAAACCAAATATTTTTCTTATTCAAGAAACCAAAATGCCTAAAGATAAAGTAAAAAAAAATGCATGTGTTTAAAGATGATGGCAGTATAGGTGTTGACTCTGATGGAGCCTTAGGAGGTATTGCTATTTTCTGGAATAAAAAAATTATTGATTGAACCTTTATATTTAGGTAGAAGAACATCTTACTAGTTAAGGTTGTTTATCTGAAGGATAATTTTTCCTGGAATCTTATCAATATTTACGCTCCCAATACAAGAAAAGGCAGATAGAAGTATATGCAAAGATTGAGAGAAATCTATAATCAGTTTCATGAAGAAAGATGGATGATTAGGGAAGATTTTAACACTCCTCTTAAAAATGAGGAGAAAAAGGGTGGCATCCCTTCTCAGTTAGATAGAAAAAAAGTTCTAGTGGAGTATATCAATGATGAAGCTTTATTAGATATTGATATGGAAAAAATTGTATACACCTCGTTGAATCAATGCACTTAGACTGATCTGATCTAGGTCAAACTAGATAGAGCCCTCCTATCTCATGACTGGATTTAAAGGTACTCTTGCTCTCTTTCTTTTGAACTTCGTATAGGGTCTGATCATTTTCCTATTTCTTTAAAAGCTAAGAAGATTAGTTGTAAAAATAATATTCTTTTCTGATTTGAAAAAAATGTGGATAGCTCATCCTAAATTAAAAGAAAAGATTGAAGACTGGTGGAATTATACTATTGATGGGGGAGCTATGTATAGAAGTGATAAGAAGTTGAATACAATAAAAAGGAAACTTAAAACTTGGAATAAGGAAGTTTTTGGAGACATCTTCCAAATGAAAGGTAGATTGCAGGCCGACATAAAGGAAATCCAAGGTAAAATCCAAAATGAAGGTCTATCTGAAGAAAGAAAAACCATGGAAAACATTCTGATTGCAGATTATCATAATATAATAAAAAAGGAGGAATCCTTCCGAAGACAAAGATCCAGAGCACTATGGCTTAGGGCTAATGATAAAAATACTCGATTTTTTCATATGACAGCTATGAAACTTAAAGTTATTAATAGGATATCTAATCAGCAATCTAAAGATAAGTCTATTAGAAAGGAGGATGAAATCAGAACAAAGATGCTAAGATATTTCTCAAAGCTTTTATCTAAGGAAACTAACATGAAAAGGTCTGATCAGGAAGAAATCATTTCTGCAATCCCTCAGTTGTTAGATGCTCCTACTAATAAACTACTCCAAGCTATTCCTTCAAATAAGGAGATCAAGAATGCAGTTTTTTCTTTTGAAGGGGAGAAATATCTTAGTCTTGATGGATTCCCCATGTTGTTCTACCAGAAATTTTAGGATATCATTGAAAAAGATGTGCAGGATGCTGTCAAAGAATTCTTTGGCAGTAAAAGCCTCCTTAGGGAATTCAATTCTACTTTTTTGGTCCTTATTCCTAAAAATTCAGGAGCTAATAATCTCAACGCTTTTAGACCTATTAGCCTCTATAATTATTTGTACAAGATTATCTCTAAAGTTCTTACTTCCATATTTCTCCACATTCTCCCTAGTATCATTTCCCCCCAGCATAAGGTTTTTGTTCTCGGGAGACAAATTGTGGATTCCATTATTGTAGTTCATGAGAATATTCATTCTATGGAAACTACTAAAAAACATGTCTTTATGATGAAACTTGATTTATCTAAGGCTTATGATAGAGTTAACTGCCAGTTCCTTCAAAAGGTTTTGTCATCTTATGGTTTTGATAATGGGGTTATTAAAATTATAATGCAATTGGTTTCGATGGTTTCTTCCTCGGTTATTTTTAATGGGGGCTCTTCCAAATTTTTTAGGCCTTCTAAAGGTCTGAGACAAGGAGACCCCATTTCTCCTATTATTTTTCCTATTCTTTCTAAATTCTTAGGGAGGTATATTAATAAAATGTTGGTTAAGGGAGAAATAATTGGCATGTAACCTTCAGCGAGAACTACCTACTCCCATGAGAAATTTGTGGATGATACACTAATTATGGGGGAGGCTACTGTTAAAGAAGCCAGAAACCTAAAGAAATCCCTTTCTCTTTATACTCCCACTACTTGTCAACTAGTTAACTGGTCAAAGAGCTCCATCTTTTTTTATAAATACTCCGGGGGAAAGACAGAAAAATATGTCTTCTATCTTAGGCTATACTATTGGGAAGCCGCCATCCTATTACATGGGTTTACCTCTCTGCTCCAAACCCTCAATTTTATTTTGGCATATTATCATAGATAGATATAACAATAATCTTTCTAGTTGGAAAGGGGCCCTTCTGAGTAATTCAGGGAAAGTTCAATTGCTAAAATCAACACTTCAAAATTCCTCATAAAATTGCCACTGAAATTGAGAAAATCCAGAAAAGGTTTCTTGGTTGGGGGTTGAAGAGAATAAAAGGCTGTCTTGTGGCTTGGGATAAGGTGTGAAAGCCTAAAAATATGAGAGGTTTTGTCTGAGAACCATTAAAAATGTCAATAAGGCCCTTTTGGATAAACAACTTTGGAGAATTTATGGTGATCAAAAAGAATGGAATGGCATTATCAGAAACAAATACCTATTCAATTATAATTCCTTGGAGGATTATATTACCTAAGATATCAGTATTAATGGATCCCACATCTAGAATAGTATAAGCTCGACTAAAGAACTTATCATTAAGGGAAAGCGATGGAAGCTAGGGGATGGAGAGATAATTGAGTTTTGGGATCATGATTGGATCCATAACGTGCCTCTATCCAATAATCAAGAGTGGAAATAGGCCATTGATAGGTGTAAAGAAATCGTAGGTACTAAAGCTAAAGATTACTGACAGGAAAACAAATGGAGGAATCTAGGAGAAATGGATAGCAGATTCATTTCCCTCTTGCATGAGTTGCAGACATGGTATATCAAAGATAACATCCAAGACTCTATTTTGTGGGATTCAAGACCAGATGGAAAGTACACGGTGTCTTCTACTATCAATATTTTCACTAAAAGAGAAGAGAGACCTCTTTGTTCCTATGTTTGGTATAAATATCTCACTCTCAAAATCAATTTCTTTTTTTGTCTTTTAATTCAAAATAAACCGCTAACCCTTGACAACCTTGCTAAAAGGGGTTTCTACATTTTGAATAGATGTGTTCTTTGTTAGGATCACTCTAAATCTTGTGATCATTTAATGCTTCACTACTCGTTTACCCGTAAGGTTTGGGAAGTTATCTTTAGGAAATGGAATTTGTGCTAGTTCTTTCCTCTTCTTTGGAAAGATTTTGTTACTCAATGGTGTTGTGCTTCTCAGAATATAATTGATAAATATTTATGGTCTTTAATTCCTCCACAATTATGTCGGGGAATCTGGAAAGAAAGAAATAATAGAATATTCAGGGAGAAACAATCTTTCCCTGAAGCTATTGGAAATTGAATTTGCAGAGTGCTAGAAGAAAATTTTCTATCCTCAAGAAAAAAAATAGATTCTAAGGAAAGTGTTATGACTGGTGAATGGCATTTCAAAACTCTTGAACACTATTCCAAATCTCAGAGAGCTATGGCTACCTGGACTTCTTCTCCAGAGGATTGGGTCAAAGCCAATTTTGATGGGGCAGCGAAAGGCAATCTGGGTAAGGCTAGAAGTGGAGGTATAATAAGAGATAGGAATGGTACCTATGTTGGTGCCATAGTTGCTTCTCTGGGAGTCAAATCGAATCACAGAGTTGAAGCAATGACAACCCTTAATGTGATCTTGTTGTCAGAAGAGCTGGACTCTAATAAAGTATGGCTGGAGGGTGATTCCCTTAATATTATTAATAATATTAAAGGTATTAGTAAGGCCTCTTGGACTATTGAGAAAATTATTGATAAAATTAAGGAGGTGGCATAAAAATTCATTTCTTTCTATGTTACCCATAATTTTGGATTAAAAAATGACATCACTCGCAAGTGGCACGGTATAGCTAAATAAATTATTTACTCCATCATGACAAAATTAACCATAAGGAGGGTGATAATAATCATATTAATCATATCAATTAATGGGATATGGATTTGGGGTATGTCGAAGGTGATATGCCATGTGAAGCTTTATGATCTTAAGCCGTTACTTTCTTTTAGCAGCATCAAGAGATATATTTTTCATTTGAAGCTTTGTCTGCATATTGTTTTGAATATTGCTAAGGAGTCTAAGAATACTAGTGAGCATAGCACAACAAAGAAGAATGAAGCTATGGGTGGTGACCTAAAAAGACAAGAACCTATGGTTTCTAAATGGAGGAAGGAGAAAAATGTCTAGAGAAAGCTCAAAAAGGGTAAATTGTGCAGATATCTTAAATGTCTTCATTGTAATAATAAGGAGATTACAAACAAATTTGTAGATGGATAGGAGAATGAGAAAGTGAACATTCTAGGTTAATCCTTTACCCTGACTCTAGACCGTCTAGCGTAAAATATGGGTCTCCCTTTGGAGGGAATGTAGCTCTCTAAAGATTTAAAAAAGAGGGAAACAAAGCCTACAAAAATTTCCCAAAGACTGATGAGGAGCGGGATATGCTTGTTAAAGGTGTCCTGTATTAGGTTAATCTATCCAATATCAAGTGTATTTTTGCATTTGTCATTAGAGCCATCATGGATTATTTCACTCTCGACGGCAGGTATTCTAAGGTCTATAATTACCACTTCGTACTTGTAAATCACTTTAGATAGGATATTAGGGTTTCTTTCCCTTATTATCTCTTAAGTTTGTTCAATCAGAGTATTATAGATCATAGGGTTAAATCTTCCCCTATCCTGCATGAGGGGTTAATCCTTCTACATATGGATTATGCTAAGAAGCACATTCCTGAGCTGATTCCTGAGAAGATTGACAATGTAAAATGCAAGAGTTTGGAGATGTCTTATGGCAAGAAAATGAGTAAAGCTTGCAACCAAAATTTTTGCAAGGGCCTTATTGAAGAAGATATCACCTTGTCTATCTATGACAACATTGAAGGTATGAGGACTGATGATGATGAACAGGATATGGTGTCTTCTGAGGATGAGGGCTACATTGGAGAGAAGAGCAATAGAGAGGAGGTAGAGATGGGTATCCCTACTACTAATGAGACTGGGGATGAGAAAGGGGATATTAAGGATATCCAAAATATGGCCAACACAATCTTGGAAGAGATATCTAAAAATATTGATAATCTAGTGGAAACCTACATTGATGACCAACACAACAATAATGAATAAAGGGATACGCATAATAAGAGAAAAGATAAAATCAAAGATACTCTGGAGAACAAGATTAATACAGAGTCTGTAGACCCTGAGAAGAATAAAACAAAAAATTGTAAGAATATTAATAATGAGGAGAATACGGCTGCAAAGGAAGAAGCCAAAAATGCCCACAATGATAACATATTTATCAACCTTGAGGAGGCAACCCAGAAAGAGAATAATAACTAAACAATAACCTCTACTCCCCTTGAGAGTCCGAAGGGTGAAGATGAGAAAAAAAATAAAAAGAACAAGAGGAGTTTTGAATTAGAGTTGTGGGACAAAGATTTCAAAGTTAAAAGAGCATTTAATATCACTTATCTCCAAGTGGTAAGAAAGAAAGTTGTATACAGGTAGAAAATCGATAAATGGATGTAGGAGGACATTAAGGAGCTTCAAGCCAAATGAAAGAACCTTGAAGATAGAAACTCTTTGCCAGAATAAATTATGGATAAGGTGAGAAATGATGCAACCATGTATCAGCAAGAGAAAGATGTTTTTTAAAAGGTAAAATCCAACAATACTACTCTTGAAAAAAACCTAAGTAACATGATTGACAATAGGATGAAAAATATTATTGAGAAGACAAAAAACAATAATGTGATGCCTGGGAAGCTGAATAAGATTATCAAATCAAGAATGCATACTTCCATAGAAAATTTGAAAGTGTTTCATACCCTACTAGAAGGGAATTATAATGATAGAGCTAAGCAGGAGAAAGAAGGAAAATACAAAACTCAAACTTCAGGCCTAGTATCAAGTACCAAAAAGAAGACTAAGGTCTAAATTAAAGACATTATAAATCTACAGGAATCAATCAAGAACATGGAATCTTAGAAGGAGGATATCCAGATCATGGAAAACCAGATGGATGCAGCTAGGAAGTGCTGAGAAGTGATCAGTAATGCTGGACTGGTTTGTTTGCTGGGAGTTTCTTCGTTCCTGTTTTGCTAGAATTTTTCAATAGTTTGTTTTTTGTCTTAATATGAACTTAGTCGTGTAATCAAGGGTTAAGCCCTTTTTTGTCTTCAGTCTTCTATTGTGACAGAATTTTGTTGTTTTGGTCTTATTTGCTTATCTTTTCTATCTATGTTAAAGTTTTTTGGGGTCCCTTCAAAACTTGTTGTTACCTTAATAAAAAACAAGTCTTTTTGTAAATCCTTGAGAAAGGTAACATTCTAGGATGAATGTTTAAGCCCTTTGACTAGGCCACTCTTAACAGGGTGAATATCTTAATGGATCTAAGGTAAATCCCCCAACAGGGTCATATCTAACAAATGTGCATTGTAATATTTAACTAGATTGGATTTTAACCGAGCATACTTTAGAAGAGTATTTATTTTTTTGCGTGACAACTCCCATGAATATTTTTACCAAATTGGGTTTCCTCATTAAATATGGTGTTACATGTGATGCTTGATAACTGTGAATTTTATTTCTTATGTTATATTTTTTTTATCAAGTTTGTGATGTGTTTATAAGTTTTGGTTGCTACTGTTATTTGAGTTACTGAGTTGAATCAGAGGTTTAGTTTTAAAGTGTTAAGTTTCAATATTTTCTATTTCACCCCCTCTTAGTAAATCATCATTTGGTAGGGTAAACCAACAATTTGTATCAGAGCTAGTGCTCTGATAAGATAGTTTAAAGGTACTTGAGTTAAAGATCAAAAGATGTATAAGAGGGAAGCCCCGAAGTTGAATAGGAATAAAGTTTCTACATGGAAGAATAGAATGAGGCTTCAAATATTGGGTATTGGAGATTATGCATTGAATCATCTTGACACTGAGTACTCACCTCCACCATTTTGTCCTTTAACTCTTGAGAAGATAAGAGAAATACAATAACATACGCAAGTGATGATTGATATATCTTCTACTCTCACCGACCTAGATTTCAATGATTTAAAAGGTTGTGATACATCTAAGAAGATGTGGGATAAGCTTGCACACTTTTATGGTGGAGATAAACATGTTAGGAAGGCTAAGGCTAAAATCTTAAGAGGAAATTTTGAATCAATGATAATGAAAGAAGGAGAAAACATTGCAGCATACAACACAAGACTAAAGGAAATTGCTATTGCTATTATAGGTGTTGGTGGAACCATTGAAGAAGAAGATGTTACAAGAAAGATTCTTAGAAAACTATTACCTATCTATGCCATCCAAGTGTCTTCTATTCAAGAACTGAGATCCATTCCACATATGGTTGTTTCTTTGGATGCTACAATCGGTAAGCTAACTGCTTTTGAGCTGAATAATTTTGATAATAGTTTTCCTGCTACTTCTAAGATTGAATCTGCATACAAATTATCTTTGACTATTGAAAATTCTAGAGATTCTAAATCTAGTAATGGATATGAAAGTAGTACAAGGGAAAGATTTCATAGTTGTAAGAGTGAACTTGAAGAGCTATATGCTAAAGATGAAAATAATGAAGCTGAGTTTGAAGCTTTGTTGGCTAGGAGGCTACTAAGAGGTAAAGGCAAGTGCAGAGGTAAGCTAGCTTTGAATTTTTTTACATGTAATAAGATTAGTCACATAGCTTCTAGTTTTCGTGACAATAATGAGAAGAAAGATAATAGAGATAACAATAAGAGTGAGAACAAATTCAAAAGATTCAGAGAATTTAATAACAAAGGAAATAAATCATGATACATTGTTGAAGGAGGATCATCTAATGATGACAGCTATGATGATGAAGATGAATTTGTTTATGTTTCTATTAAAGATGAGTTTGATGAAGAAAGGAATGTTAAGGAAAAAGCCCTAATCTCACAAGTAAGTAAAATGATACATGGATTATAGACGTAGGTTTCTCACACCATATGACTGGTGATACTGATAAGTTTATTACTTTTAAAGATCATAATGGTGGTAATGTTATATTTGGAAATGATACCTAATGTCCTATGAAGGGAAAAGGTTCTATAATTCTATTGAAAAATACTAAATGTGATGATTTTTATTAGGTTGAAGGTCTGAAGTACAATTTTTTGAATGTGGCATAGTTGAATAGTACAAGCACCGAATGGAATTTCAAAATAGAAAGGTTAAAGTTTTTGATCAAAAGGGAAGTCTTATTGCCACTGAAGGAAATCTAAAGGTAACTTATTCTACCTTGATACATCGACAAAGAGTTGTCTATTTTCTAAGATCTAAGATGTATGGATATGGCATAAAAGGCTATGTCAAGTTAACTTTGACAATTTAATCAAAATGAGTAAGAGCTCTACTGAGTCTAAACAAACCTGAGAATGTAATGTGTAAGGAATGTCAAGTAGGTAAGATGACTAAATAGAGCTTTACAAGAAAATATTATACTACACAAGGTATTTTGGTGTTATTACATACTGACCTATGTGGTCCCATGAGAACACAAAGCTACTATGGAGATAGATACTTCATATTGTTTGTTCATGATTATTCTAGAATTTTGTTGGTTATGTTTCTAGGAGAAAAATATGATGCATTCTTAATGATTAAGTAGTACAAGGCTAGAGTTGAAAAAGACAGAGGGGGACAACTGAAATGTCTAAGATCTGAGAGAGGCGGAGAGTTTATATGTGATGAATTTACACTCTTCTGCAATGAACATGGTATAAAGAGAAGATATCTGCATCAAGGAAACCACAATAGAATGGTATAGCTGAAAGAAGAAATAGATCTATTGTGAATTGTGCTAGAACACTAATGATTGAGAATGGCATTTCTCAAACGTTCTTGAGAGAAGTAGTCAGCACTGCTGCTTATACACTTAACAAAGTACAACTGAATAAGGGAACTAACAAGACACCTTATGAGATATGGTATGGAAGCAAACTAAATGTAAGTTACTTCAAAGTATTTGGAAGTAGGTTTTATATTCTTAAAGATGCAAGAGATGGTGAATTCGACTCATAAGGAGATAAAGGAATATTCTTAGAATATTCTACTAAGAGAAAGCCTAAAAATGTTTGAATAAGAATACTAACAAAATTGTAGAAATTGCAAATGTGAGAATTGATGAATTTGCAGAGAAGAATGATGAAGACAACAAGAAGGAACCTAAGGATTATCAAATATTTGTTTATGTACAAAACAAGATTCCTAACACCTTACCGAAAGCACAAACCAAGGAAGAAGATGAGAAGAGGGATCTTCCACTGAATCATGGAAATGAAGAGATACCACCGGCTACCGAGGCTGTGTTGGAAAATTATGTAAAGAGACACCGCTCACCAAGTCAAATTATTGGAGACAAGACTATTGGAGTTTTGAAAAGAAGAAAGGTAAAAGAAAATGCATGCTTAAATTTCTGAATTTGAACCGAGAAAAGTAAAAGATGCATTAGAAAGTGAAGATTGGATGAAAGCAATGAAGGAAGAAATAGATAAAATTCAAAATAATAATACATGGACTTTGGTACTGAGACCAAAATATAAGAATGTAATTGATACTAAGTGGACTTTTAGAAACAAGTTGAATGAGCACGGTAATGTAATTAGAAATAAAGAAAGATTAGTTTGTAAAGGGTATGCACAAGAAGAAGGAATAGACTATGGTGAAAAATTTTCACCTATTGCTAGATTAGGAGTAAGACTTCTACAAGCGTATGTGGCTTATAAGAGATTAAAATTTTATCAAATGGATGTTAAGTCTACATTTCTTAATGGTATTCTTGAAGAGGAAGTATATATTGAACAAGATGAAGTATTTTCTAATAATACTAACTGAGACATAATATCCAAATTACACAAAGAATTGCATGGCTTGAAACAAGAACCCGAGCATGGTAGGAAAGATTACATTAATCTCTAATCAAAATATGATTTCAAAGAACTAGTGACAACAATAATGTGATAGTACGAGAAAAGTTCTAATTTCTAAGATATTTGTTGATGACATTATCTTTGGAGGCAATGACATATTATGTAGGTCTTTTGCTGAGGAGATGAGAAAGGAATTTGAAATGTCTATGATTGGAGAGATTAAATTATTTCTTAGATTTCAAATTCAATTGGTAAAGGATGGGATCTATATTACACAATCAAAGTATATTAAGGAGATCCTAAAGATCTTTGGTATGGATGCATCAAGGCCAGTTGGAACACAAATGGTCACTGGCTGAAATTTATCTAAATAGTATGAGTCAAAAGAAGTCAATAAGACACTCTACTGATCCATGATTGGTAAGTTGGAATATGTAGTGCACAATAGACCTGATATTTCTCATGTAGGAGGGATTGTTGCAAGGTTTTCTTCTAATTTGAAGGAAACACATGTGTGTGCAGTTAAGAGAATATTTAGATATCTGAAAGGAACTGAGGATTTCAGCCTACTATACAAGCAAGGAGGAGACTTTGACTTGAAAGTCTACAGTGATGTTTATTGCATTGGAAACATTAATGAAAGAAAGAGTACAAGCGGAGGAGCTTTCTTTCTAGGAGAAAGAATAATTACATGGATAAGAAAGAAACAAAGTTCCTCTCCAAATGATATGATAACTTAATATAAACATAGAGGTTAAGTCGGTAAAAGGAACAAGCCTAGTTACCGAGCAGTGAGAAGTCTATTGCTAAAAAGAAGTGTTATTCGGTTGAGAAAAGTAAATTCAGTCACCGAGAGAAGTTGGAAACTAAGTGAGGTCAGACACTGAGTGAAGATAGTCACCGAGCTCGGAATAGAGTTTGAGTAGAGATTGAATTCAAGGAGTAGAACAAATTTAATGCAAATGAATGAAGATCAAGAAGATGCTAAGGACGAAGACACATTTTTTTACAAGACCTATGGTCATTAAAAGTCAAATTAAAAATATGAGATAAAGATCAAGCAGCAAAAGTAAAGTTGTGAGTTCCAAGAAAAGTGCAAGTCATGATGCTTGAATGTTAACTGTTTAACCAAGTTGTTGATACATTGAATCAGTTCAAATAGTTGATCTGACGGCTGAGAGAAAAGAAGGGAAAACATAATCAATGAGATTAAGAAGCAAAATAGAGGCCTATATATTGATGAGTCTGTATGTTTATACAGAGATGCTAGTGAATTGAAGAGTTGAAGTGCTACTAAGAAGAGTAGAGAAAGAGGTGGAGATCCAGCCTAAAGAAGAGACTGATGATTTGTTGATTCCATTAGTTTGAGGTAGAAGACAAGGGATCTGATCAAGAAAAAGATAGTTGTAGAATGATAGATCAAATCAATACATTGTTTCTTACTAATCTTTATGACAAAAAAATGTCTTAACCGAGTGGACCTGACAAGTCTTTTTGTAAATCCTTGACAAAGGGAAAATTGTAGGATGAATGTTTAGGCCCTCTGACCAGGCCACTCCTAATAGGGTGAAGATCTTAATAGATCTAAGTTAAATACCCTAATAGGGTCACATCTAACAAATGTGCATTGTAATCTTTAACCGGATTGGCTCTTAACCGAGCATACTTCAGTAGAGTATTTATTTTTGTGGGTGAAAATTCCCAAGAAGATTTTTCCCAAATTGGGTTTCCTTGTTAAATATGGTGTTACATGTAATGCTTGATAATTGTGAATGTTATATTCTTATGTTATATGTTGTTTATCAAGTTTGTGAAGTGTTTAGAAGTTTTGGTTGATGTTGTTATTTGAGTTACCGAGTTGAATCAGAGGTTTAGGTTTAAAGTGTTAAGTTTCAATATTTTATTATTCACTCCCCCTCTCAGTAAACCATAATTTGGTAGGGTAAACCATTATGGTATGCATCCTTATCACTAACTAGCATGGCAATTTCTGCTATCTAGTGCCGTATTTTTTCATCAACCTCTAGCATGTCTTTGGTTTTTAATTTCTATGGTTTACTCAATTTCTAGAGACATTTTCTTACCATATCTTCAATTGGTAATTAAATGGGAACTATAATATTCTTCTTGTTGATTGAGGTTTCCATCTACTTTGGATTGACTGGTGTGCTCTTCGATAGAGGTGTTTAAAAATTGAATTGATCGGGAATTATCACGTCAATCGAAGAGGTGATGCCTATCTCAGGCTCCTTTTCTTTCTCAGTGTTATTTGTGTTAGGAACTTTAGGTATCTCGCTATCCATTCCCTCACATATTTCCTCTATAGGATAAAGTTACAATCACTTGATTTTTTGAATCCTTGTGGCCCTTCTTTTTTCTTCTGGGTCTAGTAGCTCGAGTGGGAGGTGGGCTCTCTGTGACTTTCTTAGATTTCTTCTTTAAAGAACCTTAAATTTTAATAGGACAATTAGCACCTACAATATCAATAGATGGATTAGAAGGAGGATAATTTAGCTATGAAATAGTGTTTTCATGAGCTACTGAAATAGCCTCAGAATCAGGTTGTTTTGTTTTCCCAGCTCGACGGTTCTTTAGTCATATTTTTGTTCTCCTTATTATATTGAATGATCAATGTTGGATACTATCTTCCTCATTTTTATTCCATTCTATCTCTGGAGTTGGATTCCCTTGAACACTCTATGTAAACATTGAGTCCAATACATCTTCATCTTCTTCCTCCTGAACCCCAGCAATAGTCATTGCCAGGTTTATGGAAATGATTTGGTTCAATGTGAATCTGGACTATAACCTTCTCCTGACCTCAAATTCATCACAACAATTCTTTGAGTAGTCTTCCAACTGACGTATATGATGAAATTCTTCATCTACATTTATGTGTTCCAAGGAAAATGCTCTGTTATCAAAGTTCTGCCTAGCAGTATATAATTGAAGGTTCAATTTCTTGACTTCTAGCTCTATGTTTAGTGCATTAGATATAGTTTTACAACTATAGTTACCCAATTCAACCAGGGATACTAGTCAAGACTTTCCTTTCTCCTTTAGTTTCTTATTAGTGTCAGCCAATTGCCTACTCACTTCCATCAACACATGACTTTCAAGAGCATATATGGGCAATTTAAAAGGTTTTCCCTCATGTCTGCCAACCCTGAGGTATGTAAATTTGGTAAATTGAATGAAGTAACTCCCATAAATACTAACCA
This sequence comes from Thuja plicata, assembly GCA_018584345.1. Classification (NCBI taxonomy): domain Eukaryota; kingdom Viridiplantae; phylum Streptophyta; class Pinopsida; order Cupressales; family Cupressaceae; genus Thuja; species Thuja plicata. The sequence goes on from MU226123.1 coordinate 1,211,472, forward strand.
ATTGCATTTCCACTTTTGACATCCTCTAATTTACATTACCCTAAAGTTCATAGACCAGTCTTCCTTCAAAGATATCATTCACCTTTATGAAGTTTTCAGTATATTTATCCTTTTGAAGGTGGGGATAATACTCACGTAGATTTTCATTCCTTCTTGCCAGGGTTCATTGTGAAAACCATTGCATTCTATGGTGGAGGCCAATGTACATAACATATAGGAAGATATATAAAATCCCTTCTACCCTTTGAAATTAGATAAACCATTATGTAGCCTTTCAACAATCACTTGGGCCTAGTCTAAGTACTGTTGGCCGCCCAATAAAACTTGAATGTAAAAGTACATCCAAGCCTCCCAATAGAATGCATGGGAATTTCCCTTGAGTCTTTTTAACAATATAACAATGTCCCTGACTTCAACTATGAGGTATTCTCTGGTCAAAGGTGTGGGACACCAAGAACCACCCTCCTAGGCATTTAGGATCCAATTTATGGTGATTACACTCTTATAAGTGACTCCCTTCTCTGAAAAGAAAGAATATGATGTACTAATGGACCATTCCTCATAAAGCTCTCTCTTGATAATTACCATGAAAACCATAATTGTCTGTCTATCAATGTTTACCAGGATTCTTCCATCAATTTTCAGGATGTGCCTATTTTTGGCATCATACCTATTCATGAATTATATCACCAATTCAAGGAAAGGTGCCACCTCAGGAATAGAAGCTTCTTAAATCAAACCACTACACACGATTTTATCCATCATGGATTTTGGATTTGGGTTCCTCACTCTTTCTAGAAATTCTCCTAGGTTAACCTGAGCTAAGGAGGTGTCATCAAGCTCTAGTAAATTACTTCTCAAATAGGAAGTACACCCTGTGTTTGGAAGGACTGGGTTCATAGTGCTAATGACAAAAAAATCCTCAAACAATCCCATGGAAATAGAAGAACTTATATGAAAACAACTAATTTTACTTTTGTTTCTCCTTCTTTAAACAACAACAAGAACAATGGAGGAAGAGATCTTTAGAACTCACATGTTGCTTTATTAATTTCCTCCAACTCTTGAAAATGGAAATATCAAATTACCTCAATCACCACTAGCTTCTTCAACCCTCAACAAATTTCTTAATTAGGAATGCAATCATAACTTGTACATATAGATGTGGAAAGATATTGGTTAAATATTTACATGCCTTGAAATCTTGAAACCATCGTGAAAATTAATTATCGATTTGACATAAATCTAACACCTTAAATTTAATTTCAGTCACTTCTACACAAAGGATTATGTCCTCATTATTACTTTCCATAAATAAAATTTCAAATAATGAAATAATTGAAATATTATTCCCATGTGCCAAATTTCTCTTTGATTCTCCTTTAAATAACATGCTTCTACCTGCACAAAATGAACTTTGAACCTTGAACCAAAAAGGTTCAAAGGTTCAAGTTTTTTGAATAAACAATACTAACCAATCAAACGCACAATGACCCTAGACACACTAAGGCTCAAAAAGAAAAATGAAACTTTTAAGATTGACACACTGATGAACCTTGAACCTTGAACCTTGAAGAAAAAAGATTCAAAGGTTCAAGTTCAATGACCAAAAATACTGACTGACTTTATAAAGATGCCACAAAAGAAAACAAGTATGCTCATTTAATCTAAACCATGAACATTGAACTTTTTTGAGGTTCAACCTTGGAGGTTTGACAAGACGAAAAGGTATGAAACTTTAAGGAGAAAAAAAGGGGGGAAAGGCTAAGGTTGACAATTGGACATGACAATCCCTCTATTTTGGCTGAATTTGGGAATGTAAACATAGGAAAAAATATGGATGTAACAATTATGTAATAAGATGATCATAAAAATTAGAAAACATATGTATATACTATTATAAAAAAAGGAAACCAATGAGTACATTAAAACATATGTACCATGGAAGAATTGAGGCCAAATGAAATGGCCGAAAGCATGAACCCCTCCTCCTATTCCATCTCCTCCTCTATCATCAACTAAACATAAATGGACCACATAAATATACATAAGTGGGTAGTCATTATAAGTAAATTCTACTAAAAATATGAACATTTGAAATTAAATAAAATGTGGCAAGTTAAATGTTTATTCTTACCGTAATAGTAGGAGTCCATGGCTCTGCATGACCCTCCTTGTATATTGTGTGATGCACCTCTCCATGAGGAGATTTAGTGCCTATAACATCTTGTGTTGTATCATCCACCTTGAAGACGTAGTTATATGCATCAGTATCATCCAGAGGACCCAAGCATAAATTATTGCATATAATGCAAGTGTGGGGCACACAAACATGTGAGCTCATGGAGGATGAGGAAGGGACAAAATCATCAGCATGAGGAGGCAACAATGTTGCACTCTCCCTAACTACTAGATCAGTCAAGGTGTGAATGTCTCTAATAGTCTTTGAGTCATCCTTAGCAATAATATTACGATGTTGCACTGTATGAAGGGGTGCAATATCCAGGGCACATATGTGTGGGATTTCACATGGTGTACCCATGGCCTTTCCTGAGGAGCGCCTAATCCTATGCCCTAGTATGGTCTCATGCTCCAATAGTTTACCTTGTGACCGAGCACAAATCTAGCATACAATTTTCTTAAAAATTATATTAGGACATCCAAATTGTTTTGGTGTGGTCTATCAAAATCCATCCACCATCAGTCCAAAAAGTGGTCACGTATCGCATCATTTTTGCACTACTTAATTGACATCTTGGGATTTTTAGGGTCCACTTATAATCTCATTTTGGGATCCACAAAAAGGTTACATATTTGATTTTTAGTTATATTTACATTCATAACCTGATCATAATCAAGCCCATCATCAAACTCGGTGTGCATGGAATCATGCCAAAGAAGTGCAACATTATGTTACTCTGTAAGTTTCTCTATGTTTTCATTAATGAAGTTCAAGTTGGAAAACATGGGGCACAATGTGGAGATATTTTCATATGTAGTTTGTAAGCCTCTAAGGAAATTTATATTTTCTCCTATAAGATCCTCTAAATGTCAAGGGTTTAGGATTTGTTGGTCTTCTAGAGGTGAGGGATTGTTTTTAGGTGGTAGCAGGTTGTTTGGAGGTGGTTGCAGATTGTTTGTAGGATCATTGGGAGGGTATTGTGCTTGGTTTAAGGCAATGTTTGATTAGAATAAAAATAAATATGCAATTACAATCAATTTTTAAAAATGATAAACAAAAACAAATAAACCCTAGTTTTTATATATATAAAAAAAACTACCAATTTCATTTAAAAAACATCAAATAACAAAAATAAATATAAATTTGAACATACATATTGAAATTTATAATATTTTCAATGGAAACAATGTATATCCGATTCTATATCGTATATCAAATAGGGCTGCATTTCTAAATGTTTTCACAATGAAAACTGAGAAACGCAGCCCACGAGTTTAAATTAGTTTTTGGAAAAATTGGATATCAAATATTATCGGATATCTGATTAGGCTTGTGCCTTGGATTTTGGTTTGTCCATGTGTACTGACACCTAGGCATACTAAAAAGTCAACATGTTTTTAGTGCCCTTTTGGACTAGTAAAAAGAGGATTTTTTTTCACATTGCCACTTTTTGGTATACTATGATCATGCACATACCCCTAAATAATAAAAAATGCTTTCCCTTAGCTGATACATCTTTGTATTTCATTGTTCCTGATCTCTTCTCCTTTACTAAGTCATAGGTTTTCTCTCCCTTTACCAATTCTTTTCCCCCTTTCACAACAATGCCAAAGTCTTCAACTGTTGCAACTATCTTCATCTCTTGCTAACTGCTCCCCCTAAGGAGTAGTCCCCTGAAAATCTATCTACAATGAAAGATATGAAAATAAATCCACTGGATTGATGCATCTACAACATTTTTCTATTCATGTAGGGCATAACCCCCAGCTCACCTGTAAGGTACTCAAAAGTATCCTTAGGTAGTGGCTTTGTAAAGATATCTGCTATCTGCTCCTTTGTTGGTACATACTCCAACTTAACCTCTTTCTTCTCCACTTGATCTCTAAGAAAATGAAACTTAATTGCAATGTGCTTAATTTTGGAATGCATCACAGGATTCATGGACATATTTATTGCACTTGTATTGTCAAAAAAATAGTTATCGGTTCATTCATATTTTCTCTGATACCTTTAAGAATCTACTTCATCCATGCAATTTATGTACATTTTATAGCTGCTACTAAACATTTTGCTTCTGCAGTGGATTGTGAAATGCAACTCTTCTTCTTGCTTGTCCAAGAAACAAGTCTTTTACCTAGAAAGAATGCACCATCAGTTGTGCTCTTTCTATCATCAACATTTCCTTCCCAATCAGCATCAATAAAAAATATCAAAAAGAAATTACCATCATGAGCATACCACATACCATAGTCAACTATCCCTTTCAAATACATGAATGTTCTCTTGACTGCAACCATATGAGCTTCCTTAGGATTTGATTATTTATCTAGCCACTATACCAAGTGCATGAGCAATATCTGGTCTACTATGGACAATATATCGCAGCTTACCGATAATAGATCTATACAAAGTAGTATCTAGTGCATCAGATTAATCATCCTTAGACAATTTAAAACCTATTACCATGGGGGTTCCAACTAG
>MU226123.1:1216298-1228037 GCA_018584345.1 Thuja plicata
TGACACCTACATTCCAATAAAGAATTTGATCTCCCCAATCATTGACATTTAAAATTCATTTTTCATCTCTTTAGGAAATGTCAAACTCATCTCATTATTTCCTCCAAATATTATATCATCGACAAATACTTTAGCTAGAAACAATGTATCTCCTTCAATTTTCAGATACACATTACTATCATCACTTGTTCTGTTAAAACCAATCTGAATAAGATAGGAATGTTACCTTTCATACCATGTTTTTGGAGCTTGTTTCAATCCATATAGTACATTTTTGTAGATTTCATACCATGTCCTTGTCCTTTGTCAATGCAAAACCATCAGATTGTTTAGTGAAGACCTCTTCTTCAAGAATTCCATTCAAGAAAGATGAATTAACATCTATTTGGAAAACCTTAAACTTATTGCAAGAAGCATAAGCTAGTAGAATTCTCACCCCTTCTAACATTTCCACTGGAGAAAAATTTTCTTCATAATCTAGTCCTTCTTCTTTTGTATAGTACTTACATACAAGCCTTGCCTTTTTTCTCGTCACATCTCCATCTTCATTCAATTTGTTCCTGAAAACCCATTTGGTACCAATCACATTTTTATCTTCAGGTCTAGGAACAAGTTTCCATGTATCACTCTTCTCAATTTGATCAAGTTCTTCCTCCATAAATCTTACCCAATCTTCATCCTTGATTGCTTCTATCACTATTTAAGGATCATACTTGGAAATCAAACAAGTACTTTCTCTGAGCATTCTTCTAGTTAGAACACATGCATTCTTAACACCAATAATCTGATGAGTAGGATGATTGATCTTCACATATCTAGGCATCACCAACTTAGGTCTAGGAGCTTCTTCATCTTCCAATTGAATCACTTCTCCCAAATTGTTTTGATCTACTAGTTCATAAATTTCTGGCTCAATATACATAATCTGTGTATCATTCTTTGTCACATTCTTTCTTGAATCACCAGATTCATCAAGGTATTCATCCACCTTTACATTTGTACTCTCAATCATTTTGCTAGTTCCTTTATTGACATACTTATATGCTTTTATCTTAGTGAATCAGTAATGTATCAATTCAATATTCTCATTAACCATTCAACCACTTTCATCAATAAATATTCATTACATGAAAAACTAAACAATAAGAATAAGCATCCACAACCATGCAACACAATAACACAAAATTTTTTCTCATGGAAACCCAACTGGGAAAAACCATGTGTGGGGATGGCACGCACTAAAATATGCACTCTTCTGAGGTACGCACGTTTAAGAGCTTAGCCCTGTCAAAATCTTACAAAATGCATAACCTTGTTAGGAGTAACTTGGTCAAGGGATTTACCTCTAGCACTGTTAGTCCAGCTTTGCCCTATTAGGATTAACCTGGTTAAAGGATTTCAAACCCTAATTAAATAGTTACTTGGTTAAAGGATTTACAATTCAGACCTATTAGGATATACCTAGTTAAGGGATTTATCTTGATGAAGATGTTAGGAATCAACAATTAAATGATTTGAGAGCTCTTTACTAATACAAATCTAGTTCAAACTCAATCTCTTCTTCACATACAAACAATCTTCTCTCTTCACTCATCTCTCAATCGTACCTCTGCATTCTTGATCTACACTTGTGCTTTTCATCATCTTACATATTTATACATTACAAGTTCATTAGGGAAATTAGTTGAATTACAAAATGTTTTACAATATTTCTTGCTCAATGAAAAAACCCTAAAATGTGTTACTAAACTATAACACATGTTAACAAACTTAGGTCAGCCTTTAAATCTATCGCACATCGATTTGACAAAGAAAAGTCAAACCACAACACATCTCCAATGTTCTTGCACAAGCTCCAAGAAATCTAATCACAATGATCATGAAAATGCCAACACATCAATCATCGTCAATCTTCAACATCATCACGATCCCTAGAACACATAATCACTTACTACAATACGGTGCATCATCACTAGTCAATGATCTGACTAACTGTTCTAAAACATTCTTATGACTTCTTACTGAACGACCTTCTGTCACTTGAAAATTAGTCTTACAGTCATCAAATCATGATGCAGCTACAACAAAATCCTCATAACATATTCAAGATAATAAATCCTGAACCACAGTGTCTGAATCCAGACACATTTGACATAAACATCAAATCATTCCTTCTTGGCTTCATCTTTTTCTTCATATTGACCTTTCAACCTTGACTCAATCATAACTCATACCGTACATATGATCAACCTGTGTCGTCATAGATATAGCATCTAGAAACATCACTTAGTCTTCATTTACGATCATACACACCAATTCTTAACATAGCTCTAGATCTAACCTCTTGAACACATATCAGCATAACAGGCACACTGTCAACCAACAAACACTAAGTTGACCTCAACGAGAACATCATAATTAACCAACCTATCATCAAATGTATATCATAACATACTCATCCTTATCTCTACATTAGTTATGCTAACAACAACATGATATACAGTAAGGAGTACATAAGGGATACTAGAGGCGAACCACAAGGATTAAAAACAAAGGGAATTATATGAAACATGCAAGAGAGTGTCATCACATAGATCCCCACGATCCTAGGTTTTAATGCCAGTCTCTCCAAACTCCAATGCCCAAGTGGGAACTCATGTGGAATTGACAACCATTCATGAGGACAAGGAAGTTGATTACCCATATCAACGCCCCACAGATGGAAAAATGTTCTCCAACCCATCCTTAGTTCATACTAGTACTGAAGACCATGTGAGAGGAAACTTAATTATCTTGGTTAATATGTTAACACAACCCAATTCATTTTATTATGTTATCATTTGATAACAACTCCACAATGGGTTTACCCTACTAGCCACCTAGGGCCCTGGTCGTCATTGTGAGTCACTCTCCTACTAATATTCCTAGAAAACCCTTCCCATAAAATTGAATTCAAAAGTGTATAAAAACTCAATTTATCAACATTAGGACCCTCATGAGTCCATCATATACAAAGAACCTCAAAACCAAATCATCAAAAATACATCATAATGATAGGATCCCATATCTACAAGAAGGAATTCTTCTAAGTCCAAAAATTAATTGAAGTGTTATATTTTTCATAATGTCATTACTTAGTGCAACTAACATTAATTGGACCTATTTCACATTTAGGACCAAGGGAGAAAACATGGTCATCAATCGCACCATTAACTTCTAAAGCGTTGAGCAACATAGTATGATAAAATTAAATTAAAATAAAAAATGAAACCCATGACCAAGAAAGCAATACCTTCATATAGACAAATATATAACAAAATTGAGGACACAACCCCAACCCCGCCTTTGGTAAACTAAGGAAAATCCTAAATGCAACATATGGAAGATCATATAACACATTTCAATATTAAAAGTACGCTTCGTATTGTTTCATTATATAATTAAAAACATAAGGAAATATTTTAAATGACAATAGCCAATTATTTACTCTTAATTAAAAGTATACCTCATATTGCTTCATTATATAATTAAAAACATAAGGAAACATTTTATATGATAATATCGAATTATGTACAAGAGAGAAAAATATAACACACCATGCATAAGGAAAACGATAGATTTAAGAATGCATGCCTAAATCATAAATTATAAACAATAGCTATTTCTCTTGTTACGCAAAGATTTGGTGAAAAGAAAATGCACAAGAAAGAAGTTTAAAATGTATGAACTACAAACAACAACATGCACTTCTTTGGACATTGATTCATCTAATAAGTTATCGGATAGATCTACATGATCGAGGTTTGTGGATTCCAAAGCCATTTTTGAATAAAGCCACTAAAAAAGTTCTTTGACAAATCGAAGTAGGTAATGAAATATTGAGTTGAAATAAATGTTAGAAAATTTCCTCTAATATTACAGTGATGCAAAGCTAATAACTAAGCTGGTATCTGGGAATGGTAGAGGTGCTAAACAGTCAACCTATTGCTTGAGAGATACAAGATACTAAGATAAAAAATGAGAAAGTTACATCTGTTTGAAGTCACAACCACGGCATAGCGTGAAGTCAAGCACGGCATGAAAGGGGCGTCTGAAGACTAAGAATGCAAAGCAGTGGAGGAGATTGAAGATATGAAGAAAAAGTAAACGGGGAAAGAGAGGTGAAAATAACATCTGTTTGGTGAAGTCGGCAATGTTTGGTGAAGTCACATTTATAACAACACAAAATTAAATGAATTCAGTGTGATAGAAAATGAATGCGTGACTGATCCGTTGAACAAACTCAACGCGGTCTAACTTGTATAAATGAGTTTACTAAATAATATATATCTCATGAAAAAATGCGCCGTTCTGTTGTGTTATGTTCCCAGATACGAAATTTAGTCCCAAATAAATATCATCTCAACTAAATAAATAAAATCTCTTCTTTAAATCTATATACTCACAAGTTTGTGTTATTAAAAAAATCAAGTTCTACCACTTTTTATCATTTATAAAGTAGAGACAAATAAGTAGCTTACAAATATATTTATATTTTAGTATTTAATTGTAATTGTGAAATCTCTAAATTTAATTGTATTAATTTCTTTGGTTAAGATTGTTTATTTTATTTTAATTTATTTAAAGTTCATCAAATTTTTAAATAGTTATTTTATTTATTTAAAAAATATTTTAGAATTTAGAATCTAATTTAAGAATTATTCTATTTTTATGTCTTAAGTGTTTCCATTTTGGAAAGCCTCGGCCTGTTTTGTATGATCACGGTTTGTAGTATCCGTCTATTTCAAAAAAGCATGAGGTGGACCTGCAATTATTCTATTAACTTACACGTCATCAATGCGCTTGCTGTGTTCTCTGTCTATTCTGAGGATTGTGAGGGATTACTACCTAACCAGCTAACCAGTTAATTTTAAAGAAGCACATTATTGAAAATAAAATCGATAACATTCTAAGTCGATGAACTTTCAGTCAATTCCCTTACGATGAACTTTCCAATCAATTCTCAGAGTCATAAACATTCAATTTACAAGAGCAGAGCAATTACCAAATAGTTATATGCGATAAATTATATTTAGATTATGCTTAAAAACCGACATTATATTTCATTACAGTGAGGAGAAATTAATATCCCGAAACGTAATGGATTGAATAGAGGGCAGGGAGAAATTTTCAGCTGGTTAGTCTTAAACAAGTGTATTATTCGAAATTGAATTCGTAAAATTCAGAGTTGGTAAGAAGATCAATTAAAATCTCTTTCGCACCCTGCACGGCAATGTGACTGTTTACATTACAGCGTATTGGTATCTTTGGATTTTATGGTTGCTCATTTGATTTGTTTGTTTGGGGAAGGACGAGAATTTTGGTATTCGAAACATTTTAAATTCCTGGCAAACAGGTATGGATGTAGAGAAGCGAGAAAGCATTTTGTGTGTACTGATCTGCTCTGTGTTGTTTCTTACACTGCTCTCCAACAAGCCACTTTTCCAATACACCATCTCCAATGTCGTCAGCACCACATTTCAAGGAGAGCTGAATAATCAGGATTCAGTGAGTTACAATCTAAGATCAAATTTGAATCTTTGAAACAAAAATGATATTTTGAAGATTGATTTGTAGTGATTTTCTTAGGGATAATGTGTTTTTGCATGAACAGGAGGAGCTGAGATTGGCTCTGGACAAGGCTTCCATGCCCAACAAGACGGTGATAATAACCACTGTGAACGCAGCATGGATGGAGTCTGGCGGGATGTTCGACTTGTTTATGAAGAGCTTTGAAGTTGGAGAAGGAACACAACCACTTCTAAACAATCTGCTGGTGGTTGCCCATGATGAAAAGGCATTCAACGCTTGCACAAAAATCCATCCACACTGCTATCGATTAAAGACTTCAGGAGTTGATTTCTCGGGTGAAAGCGTGTTCATGTCGGAGGATTACTTGAAGATGACGCGCTCTAAAATCGTCTTCCTCACCAGTGTGTTACAGAAAGACTACAGTTTTCTGTTTTCTGTAAGTTTTTTGGCTTTATCGACTCTATTCAGATTATGTCTACTTGGCCATTAGAAATGTAAATTTAATAGTGTAATTTATAAAGATTTGTTTTTGCACAGGATTCAGATATAATATGGCTCAGAAACCCATTTCAAAGATTTTTAAAGGACACAGATTTTGAAATGTCGTGCGATAATTATTCCGGGAATCCACGTGATATGAGGAATAACGTAAATACAGGATTCATGTTAGTCCGTTCGAACAAAAGGACTATTCAGATGATGGAGTTGTGGCACAAATCTACCATCATGTGGCCTCAAATGCATGACCAGGATGTGTGGAATGCCATCAAGTTGTCTCAAAAGATTGCTAAAATTGGTCTGCGTGCACGCTTCCTTGATACAAAGTACTTCAGTGGATTTTGTCAGTCTAGCACGGATTCGAGTGTGGTGTGCAGTTTGCATGCAAATTGTTGTAGAGGATTGAAGGCCAAGGTTCATGATTTGAGAGAAGCTCTTCAAGGCTGGAACTCCTTTCAATCTAGTGGATTAAATAGGACAAATGTGCATTGGACAGCCAGAGAGGAATGCAGACGCTCTTGGCTAGCAACATCACGCTACTTAGAAAATATGAACTTGTATTCAAATCTATTCTAAGCTTTTCTTTTTTGTCCTTGTTTTTTTTTTATGACAGTTCTAATTCTATATAAAATATTTTAGCTGAATTTAATAAAATAAAATAAATTAAATGATAAATAATTTAAATTGAAATAGAATTAAGACTAGAATATGCATACACTGGTATATAGGTGGTATTTAGGGTCTGGTAGCTGATAGTTTTTGCTATGTATATCAAAGAATTAGTAATTTTTTTATTGAAGGTGTATATATTTTAAAACTTAAATCAGATAAATGGCAAATGGAAAAAGTATTGTAAATTTCCACTCTGGTTGGGAGTTGCCAGCTGTATATATGTATTTATTATCTAATATTAATAAAATGTTCAGGTGTTTGACCTTTTATCTTTAAAAAAATGATGTTCGTGTTTATAACTGAGTTTTTTTTTCCTAGCCATCAAAAATCTAAATCTTATCAATGAGGGACATAGTTTTTTGATGGATTTATAGATCGTTGGCTTTCCTTTTCAACTGTCTTGAAATTATTATTCAATAGGAATACATAACCAAGGTTTGGGTGGGTCCTTGAACCGTAGGCACTTGGGGAGTGGAGAAGTTTTTTTTGAATGAATAACCTGCTCCACTTGAAATCTAAAAATGGAAGAAAATTATTGAATTAAATTATATTAAAAAAATCTAAAAATAAGAGAGACTGTCCTTACACATGTAGGAAATTAGATTAAATATTTTCTTAAAAAGATTTTTTCTTCATTGTCAAGATACATTTCTACTATAAATTTTAAATAATCAACTTCAAAGTATAATTTTATTTGTTGATTTATTTAAATTTTTTAAATATTTCATCTTTAATTAATTTCAAATAACTGAACTGTCTAATTTTAAAACGAATGTTTCTACTATACATGTCTACAAAATATGTTTATATTACATGTTTTCTTCTGAAATTGACATGTGAAGTAAAATATATGATATCAGTTTAAAATTGATTAAATTAAAAAACTCTTTCAAGAACATGTAAGTCATTTTGATTAACATTGCATAGAACTATTTATTTAATCAAATATACATTTCACCCAATAATTTGAATGCATCAACAAATATTAGAAATCATTTAATAAAACGATTTATAGTTTCTCTGCAATTGAAAGGGTGATTTCCAATCCTAGAGTTCTATACATCAAGGAAAAAGGTTATATTTTGCAAATTTTTTTAAGAGAGACCAAACCCATATCTCTACGGTTGCACCCAAAATCATTATTATATTTTTATTGACGAATAATTATTTATATAGATATTCAAAACTGATATTATATCAAAATTAAAGGCTTCAACTGATGATTTAATGATAATAGGGAAGTAAGATGATTGCATTCCCCATCTTGTTACTGCCAAGGATAATCCATGTTAAGGCTCTCATAGCAGATAACATCTTGGTCGCGTGAACTCCATCTCAAGTTGTGAATATCTGTAGAAGAAGTTGCATTATGTTAACATTTTGCTTCCTCTTTTTAAAGAAGATTTAAGGAACTCAAAAATTCAATTGATGCATCTCAGTTGAAAACAACAGTCCACTGCATGGTCTAGTGCTAAGACGAAGCTATTAGGTGATTTAAGCTTTTGATGGGTGTTCACAATTAGCAATCGCGGAATTGTGAGAAGAAAATTAAAAGAAAACCTTATTACATACCACTTTTATTTGAGGCATAGTCAGCAAGATGTTCATCATAGGCGGATCTGGATTAATGACTTCATATGGCAATCTATTGTGAGCAAAACTATTGAAATAGAAAAATACTTGTAAAAGTGTACAGGAAAAAAAGTAGGAGAATATCAAATGTAATGGAAGGGGGAAAATTATCAAAGTTGTGGATAGAAGAACTTAAACAGCGGACTATTAGGCCTAGCATAAAAATGTTTGAATGAAATTGATAATTTTTTCTATTCACTATTCAGGACACACGACAAATGGTTTTATAGAGTCCGGGAAACAAAATTGTGCCCTTGGAAAGGAAATACCATGATGATAAGCATTATTACCTGTGATATTCATCTGCATCAATTTCATAGCCTAATGCCTGCAATGGAAAGTAAAATAATTCATATCAGTTAACGCTTTAAACAGTCCAATAAATAATATCTTTGTTTTGTTACAAAATTATATGTAAGCCTCAATGAAATTTTAACCTCTATATTACAGATACTAGCGTAAACAATCCAAGGAATAATGGGCCCATTTGTTTTGTGGAATATGACAGGAATTAGCATTATCAAAGTCTAGATAATGCCAAATTCTATGTTTGGGTTCATGAATAAAAAAGGAATTGGAATTATGAAATTTTCATTTTGGGGCCAAAATGGGAATATCATCTTCCACCTAAATACGTGGAATTAGAATTTCAATTCCAATTCCAATTTTTACAAAAGCAAATATAATATTTCGTTGGATCCGCGACTATAAAGATGTATATTATATTGCTATAAGAATGTATATATACATGTGTGTATATAGACATGTGTATATATGTATGTGTGTATATACACTTGTATATATATACATACATGTGTGTGTATATATACACATTTATGCATATATACACACATGTATATACACACACATGTGTGTGTACATGTGTATACACACACATGTGTGTGTACATGTGTATACACACATGTGTGTATGTGTGTATGTGTATACATGGATACACACTTGTATGTGTATATACACATATGTGTGTATATATACCCACATATATGTGTGCATATGTATGTATATACACACACATGTATGTGTGTATATATGTATATATATACACATGTGTATATGTGTATATATATACACAAATGTGTGTATGTTTGTATATATGTATACACATATGTGTGTATATCTGTATGCATGGATACACACTTGTATGTGTATATGTATGGTGTGTATATATACACACATGTGTATATGTGTGCATATATACACATGTATGTATATGTGTATACATGGATACACACTTTTATGTGTATATGTATGGTGTGTATATGTGTGTATATATATACAAATGTGTGTATATGTGTATACACACATGTGTGTATGTGTGTATATATACACATGTATGTATATGTGTATACATGGATATACACTTGTATGTGTATATACACACATGTGTATACACACACATATGTATGTGTGTATGTGTGTGTATACACACATGTGTATATATGTGTATACATGTGTGTGCATATACACACATATATACACATATATACACACCATATTCAAAGAAATTAAAATAAAAAGAATTAAAATTCCTTATGCATCTTCTCATTCATCTTCCGGGTGAACAAAACAGGTCGGCCCATATTCCAGATTTCATTTTGAGGATAAGCATCTTCCTGAATTGACCATATCCAGGCTATGGTATTCCAGTACCCGAATACCATATCCTGGATATCGTCAATTCAAGAAGATGCTACATCTTCCTGAATTAACGATATCCAGGATATGGTATTCGGGTACTGGAATACCATATCCTGGATATCGTCAATTCAGGAAGATGCTACAAATTCAGGAAGATGCTTATCCTCAAAATGGAATCCAGAGTATGGGCCGACCCGTTTGGTTCACCCAGAAGATGAATGAGAAGATGCATAAGGAATTTTAATTCTTTATTTTTTTAATTTCTTTGAATATGTTGTGTATATATGTGTATGTATACACACATGCACACATGTGTATATATACATATATACCTCTATGTATATATATGTGTGTATATAGACACACATGTGTATATGTGTATACATGTGTGTGTACACACATACACACATATACACACATGTGTGTATATACACATACAAGTGTGTATCCATGTATACACATATACATAGATGTGTATATGTATACACACATAAACACATACACACATTTGTGTATGCACATATGCACGCATTTGTATATATATACACATATATACATGTGTGTGTGTATATATACACACACCATACATATACACATACAAGTGTGTATCCATGTATACACATATACACACCATACATATACACACACAAGTGTGTATCCATGTATACACATATACACACATGTGTATATATATACACACATACACACATTTATGTATATAAACACATATATACACACATATACACACACCATACATCAGGGATAACTTTAAGGAACCCCCCCCTCCCAAAATTTATAAAATTGTGGCGAATCACATGTCATTTGGGTGAAAAAAAAATTAATAGTGTTGGCGAATTATGTATCAATCAATGGATATTTGGTGGCGAATGTTTTAATAGTTTAGCGAATTTTTATAAAATAATGGCGATTATAATTTTTGTTTTTAATAAAATTATTAATATTGATGGTGAATTATGTTTTGAAATATGGATAATGGTTGGTGAATATTTTAATAACTGATACCTTTTTTATAAAAAAAAGGCGAAATTATTTTCCAAATAATTGAATTAATTTATTTGTTATGGCGAATGGTTTTCAGAAAGTTATAGTTGGTATGGCTATTTTCAAAAGATGGGAAATAAGTTAAATGTTAAATGTATTATTTGAGAACTCAGACCGTCTGATGATCCAAGATCAATGGTTGAGGTTTAATTTCGGCCAACATTTCTTGAAGGAAGAAGAATTGTCGAGGTAGTCACCAGAATGTTGACACGTATCAAGGTAAGTTGTCTGCAGAGTACAGTGTACCTGGAAAGAATTAAATTCCATGTCAGTGTTTAATTGCAATTGGCCTTTTCGGCATGTACTTGCAGTTATGTTCAAGATTTGAGAATATTTTCTAATTTAATGTAATTGAATTGGCAGTCGGACGGACAAATATTTAAGAAATATTTCTCAACGACCAAGCTTATTTATAGACCATTGAGCTACTTCTTTCATCATTGCTAGACGATTGAGCTACTTCTTTCGACCAAGCTTATTTATAGACGATTGAGCTACTTCTTTCATCGATAGGTCTAGTTTGTTTGGTGTTAGTTTGTTAGAACTTAGAGTTTGAACTTTGCAGTAAAGATGGACAACCCTATTCGCCTGAGATGCACTTTGGAAGAGGAGCAGAAGGCCTTTCTAGGTCGCGTTCCTAAGGAA
>MU226123.1:1235548-1254146 GCA_018584345.1 Thuja plicata
AGAAATATTTTTCAAGAAATTCAAAATAAAAAGCAAGGCACTTTAAACATTGGAAATCATGTTTAATATTTTGCAAAGGCACAATTTTTAAGGCAAACTAATAGCTATAAATCACTTGAAAACATTACTAATAATAAGGCTCTTATATGTGATTCATTTCAAATCATTAGATCATTAATCCTCATAATGGAGGAAGAATGACAAGAAAATTATATTTGTTCAAACATTTTTAATCCAGAAAACACTCAATCTAGAAAATTATATTTGTTAAAACATTTTTAATCCTGAAAACACTCAATCTAGAAAATTTTATTTGTTAAAACATTTTAAATCCTGAAAACACTCAATCCTTTTGCCTTTCAAAAAAATCCATTTCTATTTGTTTAAATAATATTTTTCTTCCCCTAAATATCAAATCTATTCATCAATTCGAAAAATAAACAAGTGCCACATAGTGGCTTGTACTTGTCGTTATAAGGAATTAGAGTTTAGCTTTAGAGATATAAAATATTTATAATTTCGCTGTGGACAAATTTATTGTATTTAATTAGGTTCTTTTTATATTGATAAAACATAATTAATAAATTTTTTTTTTTTTTATTATGATAAATTGATTTACTTTAGTTTATTTAATTATATTTTAGTTTGTTTTATGAAAGTATGATTAAAGTTGTTTTTAAATAATTTTATTTAGTAATGTAAGATTGCGTAGAGGAAATTTATTATTGAACATGCGAGATTAGGTAGTTCTAAATCATTTTCAATAATTAATTTAGAACTGCATTAAATAGTTTGAAGTAGTAAAATAGTTAATAAAAATATTCTAGCATTTTTTTTTAACATTTGTATTCCACAAATCTTCCTGAAAGAAAAACTAATATGACAAGCCTCGAAAAAAGGGATCCTACTAATTCACTATTTATGCACAACTAATACAATAAAGAAAAGAAAGTTACTTAAATGCCTCTAACAGAGCTTCCATGAGTCATAAAACCAAGAACGAAGCTCCAAGACAACGTCGATGCTCAATGCAAGTTTTTTTTACAGAAATTATATAACAGTCAAAATCCATGCAATTAATTGGCATTACTTCAATTAAAGAAAACTCAATTAAATTTCTTATTTGAAGACGAATCGAATGGTCTTCTACAACTCTTCTAGCTACAAATGAAAAGGTTGGCCTTCCACTATCTACAATTATAATTTTATTAATTTATGGATTCAAATTTATTTATTTTTAATTATTATTATTAATTTTTTTTTTAAATTTTAAATTTTTTTTTTGATATATATTATTTTAATGTGGGTATGCATATATATACATGTGTGTATATATACATATGTATATATACACACATGTGTGTATATACATACATGTATATATACACGTGTGTATATACACACATGTATATGTGTATGTGTATATATGTATGTATATGTGTGTATATGTAGATGTGTATGTGTGTACACAAGTTAAAAATACATATTGTTCAAATTAATTTTAAAAAAAAGAAAAAATAATCTTTTTTCCAATTCCACAATAGATCCTTATTCTAAAATAGGCCTATTCTAGATAAATTAATGCCATGCACCAAAAAGATAATACTAGTAATGTAATTCCACCAAAAAGATAATACTAGAAAAAATGAGCTTGGGAATCGTGGCAAGTGGTAGCAATTGACGGCGATTGAGGAATAAGGCTATTGATAAAATATCTGAAACATTTTTGCTTCTAGTGGTTAAATTTCATCTGGAACTATTGTATAATTTTTAACATGAAATTTAAGTCAATATCTTTAGATGATTAGATAGAAATTTCATCTTTTATTTTCTGGGTCCGAGATTAAAAAATATCCCATGTTACTTGCTTCTCGATCCAAGCTATCATTATATGTTACAAAATCACTCTGTGAAACATGGTTATAAGTTATTATGAATAATTACTACTGTGCAATCTGCTATACAGGCTAACTTTCTTTTTGGGACAATCAAATGTAAACACTTATCAATATACGACGACTAGAAATTATTATTTATAGAATTTGCAAATAAAGAATGGCATAGAAGTAAAAGATAGAAGTCTCTAGCTTGGGCCAAATCTCCAATGCGATCACCAATAGTTTACATTATCTGATAATTTTTTTATGTTTTGTAACTAAATATTGTGATCTGAATATACACAAATTTTAAACAGAAATATTAAAAATATCAATTATTTTATTTTGATTCATAAAAGGTCGAGGCAGGGAGATATATATATATATCACAGAGTAGCAGAAATTGCATGTTCAAAACCCAATCCAACCAAGTAGATTGTGAACATCAAAATGAGCATCAAGGCTCTTCCGGGAAAAAAACTAGTTTTAAACAAAGTATAATCCAAGAAAAGCTAGAAAGTAAATATCGAAATATACGCGAGAAAGACCAAAAAATCTTATCTATTGGTATCAATCTGATACTGAAGTAGAATCATTCTGTGAGCTTTCTGCAGAGTCTGATTTTAGGCTTCCACCCAGTATAAGAGATGAACTATCCTCAGAAATATTAAAAATATCAATTGTTACTTTAATAAAATTTCTCACTTTCTGTTTATCATTATAGATAATGAAATTTGATTTTTTTTTTAAATATATTTAAACCAAAAATTAATAGATGCTAACACAAAAATTTTAGTGACTAAGAATTAAAGGACATGAATGTCACAACCATGCATTAAAACAATGCTCTTTGATATACATCGAAGGAACATGAACCAAATAGCATAGTTTTAATTTTTTTAAGCTTTTCATTTTAATCTACTTCCATATTCAACGAATTTATATCCTTAAAAATTATCGGTGTATTTACAGTCCATCGGATCACTGCATCAAAAGCACAATATTGGCTCATTTGATCTTCTCAGCAAAACTGCCCCTATTCAATCTGTCTTATTATTCTTTCCGGGTCCACTTATTAGGTATTGTCTCAATGGATACACCTTGTTGGATTATAAGTTTTCCTATTGTTCAACTGTAATGTTTCTTTTCCATCCCCGCATTTAAACATATCAACTTTAAGTTTATTATTTCTATTTGATATTTTCCTAATGTTTCTAAATGAATGACACTAACGTCGGACTTTGCTATAATTTTTCAGCTTTTCATTTAACTTTCTTGTGGGTTAGCAGTCTTTTGCAACCTGAGCCAATATCTTTGTATTGGACACTTCTCAGCTGTTTCTTTCCAAGTTCTGGGACAGGACACATGAAGACAGTATGTGTACTTGTTTTAGATTGGATATTATTTGATGCAGAATTGACTCTGAAGAATTTAATTGGAAGGACTATAGCTGTGGGAGGCATGATAATGTATAACTGGGCAATGGAGAACTTGAAGCAATCCAGCTCAAATGTTGCGCCCATTATAACTGCAAAAGGAAATGATTTCAATGATGAGAAAGAAAACATGCTAATTTTCATAATTCTTTAAGTGTTGGAAAGGAATTGAGGAAGGCAAGTAATTCGGACTTGTTCTGTGCTCCTCAAAACACAGATCATGCCACTCATGGATTGCTCCAAAACCCATTTCCTGGCTTCCATTCTCCTATTTGGGAAAGTATTTTTCCTCTATTCAGGCTTTATACCCCTACTCTTTATACCCCTACTCTGGTTTTAAAGAATCTGATCAAATGGGGAAATCTTTGTTAAACAAGATTTTGTGCTTGTAAGCTTCTGAATTAATTGTTTGCATCTTAGAGAACACTGAAAAAAACTCTACGCTCTGGAGTGGCCGTATTCCAGATATGGCCATAAAATAGAGAGTGTAACATGGAGCCGAGCGGATACAGGGGAAGACACAGATCTTCAGTTCACCAGAGGCTTCAGATACCATTTGTTCAGTATAGATACAGCAAGAGCAGAAGGGACAGTAATGTCGGATGGAAGGATCAACAACCTCTTAAACGGTCACAACGATCTGCTCTAAGATCGCAAGATTTTGAATTTAAAAAAAGTCAACAACAAGGACGACAAATCTCTCAGGAGTCTCGGTAGTTATACAACACCTACAAAAAGCATCAATAACCTTTGAAAAGGGCACAACGATATGCTCTAAGATCGCAAGAGTCTGAGTTCAGAAAAAGTCAAGAGCAAAGCCGAGAACTTCATCAGGGGCCTCGGTGGTTCTCGGCTTTGCTCTTGACTTTTTCTGAACTCATACTCTTGCGATCTTAGAGCATATCAGTGTGCCCTTTTCAAAGGTTGTTGATGCTTTCTGTAGGTAATGTATAACTGCCAAGACTCCTGAGAGATTTGTCGTCCTTGTTGCATAAGAAGATTCTAAGGTGTGGAGAAGCCAACCCTTAAGAGTATAAGAAGATTATAAGATGCTTTCTGTAGGTGTTGTATAACTGCCAAGACTCCTGAGAGATATTCCCACCCACTAAAGCGGGAAGACCGTTCAATCCCCCTTTGCCAAAGAAGGCATGAACAAGCCTACACTGGAATATTCCCAGGAAAAGAATGGAGATCTTTGGAAACAATAACAGAAAGATGAGAAAAGACATTGGCAAGACACATTCTACTTCACAAAAATCTCTTAACTTGTGGAGACCTGTTTGGAATTTATCCTCAAGATCAGAATTTGTGCCACAAAAGTCAATAAAGTTTTCAAAAGAGGCACATCCTTGTCTCAGATCAGAGGAGATTTCCATCACCTTCTCGGAGCAGTCTCTAGAGCAACGAAGAAAACTTTTAGCCCATCACACTCTGATATGTAAAATATGGAATTTAAATGTTTCCTGTGCACATCTTTCTACTTGGGTTTATGCCAACTGGACAATGTGATGCAAGTAGAATCTTTAGACGATGACCAGGGTTATTTTCTTGTCATCTTCAAAGAGAAAAAATACAGAGATCACACTTGTAGAATCAAGTCATGGTTCTATAACAATTTAGGGATTCACATGCAGCGCTGGTCCCCCAACTTTGACAGCTCAAAGAATGTGATAAAGTTTATGCCCATGTGGATAGCACTCGAAAAACTCCTGGCGGAGTATAGAGAGACAGAGACTCTGCAAATCATAGCTAACAAGCTGGGTATCTTTCTCAAGCTTCAGATTACTCAGAACTCAGCTTCAGTTTACTTATGTCTACTCATGAATCTCACCAAAGAACTTCCTAGATCATTGAAAATTATTTCAAAATTTGGGATTTGGGTACAGCTCATTAAGTATAATGCTCCACATATTCAACTTGATGGCCCTCATGGTTCAAGGCCAAGCACGGAGGTTGCTCTATTATACAGAGACTCGTATAATAAGAAGAGGTGTGGGATGGTGTTGAACAAAGAAAATGGAAATCATCAGATTTAGGATTCGGCCATTCCCCCCAAGGTAGGTTTCTCGTCGAGCACAACTCTTTCATCGTTAATCCTTGAAGAGGAAAATTAGAAACAAGTCATGAGAATTTTTCTTCTTCTTCTTTACTGGAAAATTATGGACCCAACTAGTTCATGTGTGAAGCCAAATATTCTTTTAATAACTTTCCCAACATCTATCAACAGCATGGCTCAGGTTCAACAATGCAGGTTTTTTAACAACTCCTGCTCCAACACAAAAAAATGTCCCTCTCTCAAGAAGAAGAGTATGACATTGACTATTCAAGGTCCTATACTCTCAACACCTTTGGGAAGGAAGAAGTTTTACTCCATCTCTACACAAAGTAGAGTTGTGCATCCCACTCTTATCCCTAGATTTAACTCGAAGGTTGCAGAACAATTATTGACTCTATGGTTCAAAGAAGTGCAAGCGGAGATGATATCTAATTTGGGAGACCAAGTTATGGAAGAAGAGAGTACTTTGACAAGGAATGCAAAGTTTCATGAGGGAAGTTCTTCAGTGGAACAAACTATTTATTATGAAAATACACCTAATCAAAGTGTGATTCAAGAAGTAAAAGAGAAATTCAAGCCAGGGTTAGGGTTGTTTCATGAGGGAAGCTCTTTTGAGGAACACACCTCTCCAAATGAAGATACATCTAACCAAATAGAGATTTAGAAGGATGACATCTTGCAAACCAAGATTTTTGACATATGGCACATGGCAAAGTTAGAGAAGCTATCAGGTTCCTCTTTGGATAAAAATTCACTAATCCAAAAGGTTAAAACTTTGGTTTCCCCTCCCACACCGAAGGTAGATATCATTGATTTTGAATCCCCCTGCAACAGTTCAGGAACCAGGAAATCTTCAAGATAAAGAGCCAAAGAATTAAAGAACAACAAGCTAGACCAGTAAGAATCTACCAAATAATCCACACATAGACACAGAGTCAAAGGAGGAATCATTCCCTTCCAGCCGGTTGGAAAAGGAAATCCTTATCGGCAAGAAAATGCAAATTGGAAAGCAAATAAATAACTGGGAAAGGAGGTATCACATGAACGTTCAAATGCTCCCTCTCCCATTTCTCCTCGAATTTAAGCGATGTATGACCTCTTTGGGGGAGTCCAAATCAGTAATCCAGGAAAGGAGAACAAATAATTTTCATTTGTAGAAAGAATACTTGAGGTGGATTATGTTGAGGAGGAAGAAAAATGGAATAACATTGAAGGATTAATATATTACAAAGACAAATCTTTGGAAGTCTCTAAGAAGGAGGTTAGAGATCTTGAAGGCATCCCTGTAAATATTGCAGGACAGGTCCCCTTAGTGGACAAGGTTTCAGATGGAACTAATGTAATTGACAATGATCTTGCTTCTAATTATCACACGTTGGGAGTACAAAAGTCTCTTTAGAGAAGACCAATTCCTGATTGCGGAATGATCAAAAAGAAAAACAAAGAAAGAAAATCTATGGTAATACTAAGAATGGAAGATGGCAAAGACCCAAAGCAATCCAAAATCACATCCTATCTAAATCTAGCAAAGGGGAAGTTCCTTCCCAAGCCCCAATGAAAGTCCTTTCTTGGAATGTTAGGGGCCTCAATGCCCCTAACAAGCAGCGGATAGTGAAACATTGCATCACGTTGGCCAAACCTTATATAGTGCTTCTACAGGAAACAAAGATGAATATAGAACAACTCTCCACTTTCTCCAAATATCTTGGTGACTGGTCCGTAGAGATGATGCACTTGGATCCTCTGGAGGTATTGCTATTTTATGTAACCCCAGATATGTCAGATTTATCAGTTATAGCAAGAAATTAAATTGGATGGGGGGTGAAATTTGGAGTCTAGTTTCTAATCTCCAGTTCTATATTATAAATGTATATGGACCAAATCACAGGAGAAAGAAACTGGAAGTCTGGTCAAAATTAAGTGAACATATACAGGATCTTGTAAATGAAAGTATCATCATTGGGGGAGATTTTAATGCCCCTGTTCATCCCTTAGATAAGTTGGGAGTTTCTCAAAGCGAATCACAATGTCAATGCGACTTCAAAGAGTGGCTACTTGCAGAATCAACGTTGGAAATTGAATTAGAAAATGGGAAGTTCACTTGGAATAACAAAAGGCTGGGGCCTAGTAATATTGCTGAGGAACTAGATAGAATCTTTTTTAAAGGAGACCTTTCTCTTTTTCCTTTTGATCTTAAAGCCTCCATTTCTCCAACATTAGGTTTAGATCACTTTCCCATTCAACTAGAAATCCTGGGTGAAAACAAGCCTTTGCTTTGCCCTTTCAAATTTTAAAACATGTGGCTTAAAGATGACAATTTTCTGAGTCTAGTTTCAAACTGGTGGGCGAAATTTAGAATTAAAGGTTGAAAATTATTCTTCTTTGTTTCAAAACTCAAATATGTCAAACAAAATATTCTCAGATGGAACAGAATGCACTTCAACAATAAATTTATTTGAAAAGTGGAGGTAGAGAAAAAGATCAAGGACCTTAATGTTTCCATTATGCAGTCGGGGATGAATAAGGAAAGATATGATCTAGAAAAAGAACTTTTAAGAGCTCAGGAAGATATTTTAGCAAAGGAAGAAATCTTTTGGAAGCAAAAATCCAAAGAGAGCTGGCTTGAGGCAGGGGATAGAAACACTAAATTCTTCCATAACAGCACCAAACAACGCCATAATATAAACAAAATTCATCAAATCTCCAAAGTGAATGGCACAATACTACAAGATCAAAAGGAGATTCAGAAGGAAATTGTAAGCATTTACATAGAATTACTAAATAATTTTGAGGTATATCACTTCGCGGTACAGGATGAATTGCTCAGAGATATTTCAAAGCTCATTTCATACATAGATAACTCTTTGTGCCTTGCTAAATTATCAGAGGAGGAGATTCTGGTGACTCACTCTCACATGGCTCCGGACAAAGCTCCTGGACTGGATAGCTTCCCTCCTTTCTTCTTCTTGAAATGCTGGCACATTTTTGGCAAGGAACTTCTTGAGGCTCTGTAGGCAGGCTGCTCCTCAGGTAGATTCTTAACTGAAATCAACAACACTTTCATTGCCTGAATTCCTAAGAAAGAAAATGCCTCTTGTATAGATGAATTCAGACCCATTGATTTATGTAATACTTTATATAAAATTCTTTCTAAAGCTTTACCCAATAGATTAAAATTGGTTATGAGTAAAATCATTGGTGAGGAACAAACAGGGTTTGTTCCAGGGAGGTCAATTTTTTATGGCATTATTATTGCACAAGAGGCCATCCATTAAATTCAATGTAACAAACAACCCAGTATGATTATTAAATTAGACATTAAAAAAAGGCTTATGATAAAGTAGATTGGAGGTTTCTTGCAAAATGTATGGAGAAGTTTGGGTTCTCTAAAGCTTGGATAAATCTTATTTATTACTGCATTTCTAGTCCAAAGTTCTCAATCTTGGTTAATGGCACCACTGTGGGTTTTTTGAAGGAACTTATGGAATTAGACATGGAGATCCCCTTTCCCCCTTTCTTTTTATCATCATGGCGGAAGCCTTAGGGCGCAGACTTATCAGTCAGCAGGATATAGGAGCTATTCAGGGAGTAGAAATTACTTCTTTGGTCAACGCTATTACTCATCAACAATTTGCTGACGACATACTCCTATTTGGTAATGATAAGATTAGGGAGGCCTTAGTTTTGAATGATACCTTGGATAAGTATGCCCTGGCATCGGTCCAAGAAGCCAATAAAGGTAAATCAACAATATACTTTCTCAACACCAGAAAGAAAATTCAGCAGAACATTAAAAAGGTTTTCAAGTTCAAAATTGGGCACTTTCCCTGCTTATACCTTATAATTCCTATAGATAAAGCTCTAAGATTTGAATCTACTTGGAAAACAATTGGGGAAATATTGGATAGAAAAATGGATTCTTGGAAATCAAGATGGTTGTCTTGGGCAGGAAGGGTGGTGTTGATCAAAGTCACTCTAGCTGCCATTCCCATTTATCTTATGTTTTGTCTCTGCCTCCCATCGGGGAGCTACTTGGACATAATCAAAAGACTGAGGAATTTTTTTTGGCAAGGGAGCGACACCAAAAGGAAATTACCTCTTATTTCCTGGGATAAGGTTAGCACACCAGTTGAGGTTGGGGGTTCTGGAATAAAAAATCTGCAATGACAGAACCGAGCACTTGGAACAAAAATTTATTTGAAAATATTTTAAAGGAGAAGAATCACAAGTGGGTTAGAATTATCAGAGGTAAATATTTCCACCAATTAGAGGATGAAAAAGTTATCACAATTTTTGATCTCCCTAGAGGGTCCAGAATATGGAATTTTATCTCGAAGTCAAGAAAGCTAATTGAGGATAATATAACTTGGAACATCAAAGATGGATCTCTTGCTAGATTTTGGGATGATTCTTGGGGAAGGTATCCAAGCATAAATCAAATGCTAGGTCAAAATAACATTGGAAAAATTTGTATAGAGAAACAGGGCACTCTAGTAAAATATTATATCTCTTCGGGATCTTTTAACTCTATTAATGGCTCTTGGAACTGGAAATAGTTTGAAAAGCTTAATATTGATCCATCTAAACTTCTCCACTTGAAAAAGTTACTAAAGGATAGATCCTTTCTGATCAAAGAAGGTAAATATGAATTCATTTGGAATGGCTCTAAATCAAGGGACTATAAGGAAAAAGAGGGATACTTAATTCCCTTAGACAATTCTTCTCACAAACAACCCCAATTCTTCAATCAGTTGTGTTGGAATAAATTTTGTCTTCCCAAAGCAAAAATCTTTGCTTGGGCAGAAATTTAGGGAAGAATCCTAACTGCTAATTGGTTCAAGAAAATGAGTTTTCATGGCCCTTCTAGGTGTGTTTTATGCTATTCCAATGAGGAGGATACAAATCACATGCTTGTTACTTGCCCCTTTGCATTGGAATGTTGGCGATGACTTTGTGCAAAAGTGGGATGGTCTGTACCTCTCCCGAATGACATTTTTTCACTTTTTACTTCATGGGCACAACTCTTTAAAAACAGTTTATGTGACAATTTGTGGATAGTCACTCCCTTAATTATGATTTGGGAAATATGGAAGGAAAGGAACGGGAGAATTTTCCAAGACAAGTATTTGGAAATGTCCTCACTTCTGAACCGCATTGAATCCTCTATAATGAAAGTTATGAATGCTAGGATCCAGCTTCAGAGTGTGCAACAAAAGCATTACACCAGCTAGGACGATTTTATGCTTAAACATTTGTTCAGGCTTAAGTCTCCCCCCACAATTGGCATGGGATTTAAAGCTAAGGCCATCCTCAGAGCTAACTGCAAGTGGAAACCTCCCTCTCTGGGCTGGTATAAATTGAATTTTGATGGAGCATCAAAGGGAAATCCTGGTCCTTCAGGGGTGGGTTGCATTATTCACTCCTGTGATTATTCCATGATTTCCAAATTGGCACAACCATTGGAATTAGGAACATTTAATGTGGCATAATTCAAAGCTTTGTTACTGGGATTGTCCATGGCATTTGAATTGGGCATCAAGAAACTATAGATTGAAGGGGACTCCATGCTCACAATAAATGTAGTTAAATCAGGGTCATCTCCAAATTGGAAATTCCGGGCAATTTTGGAGTTGATTCAAAATTTTATTAAGAAATTTGAATTCACAACGGCTAATCACATCTACCGGGAAGGGAATATTATAGCCGATGATCTAGAAAATAAGGAAACATTGGCAAAGCATATTAAATTCACAGGGTAATTTGGCTGGACAAGTGGTTCATTTTAGGTTTGGGTCAGGCTTGTGGTACATTTCAAAACAATCTGTGGGTGTTCGATCGACAAAGTTTAGCCTTGATTTCTTTGACTTTATTTCAGATCTGATGCTTGATGAAAAGTGTTCGTTGGGGTCGATGTGATGGCTCCTGACATCTCCAAAGGCTCTATATATCCTTGAGTCCGTACGACATTATAAGATTGCAAAATATCTCTCTCCAGATTCACCTTGCATGGATGGAACTATCTCATTTAATTCACATCACATCAATCAGGCAAATACTGTCCTTGGGCTCTATCCCACGATATCTCTCTACCCCTGTTCTAGCACAACTGCCATATTTCTTTGGAATGACTAGAGCCTTTTTGGGCGGAGATTTTAAAGTGCCTCTAAAGTTGGAAGCTGCCATTTCTCGACTATACCTTGAGACATGACATTGACAAGTTGAGTACATCTCTTAGATGTTCTACAAGAGTATGACGTGATATCATTTAGTGGTTCACTTGGATTAAGCTGATTGCTTCAAGTTGACAAACTGTTTATCTTGATAGCATTGATAACTTCTTCACAAAATTTTCTTGAGCTCAGAGTGAATGATTTCCAAGGCAGAGAGATGGATTCCCCATTGAAATTTGGTTTAGACATTGAGCAAATTGCCTTCAATACTCCCATTACTTCCAACCAAATTAATGACATTTTTAATTTCCAACATCCCTTAGTCACTCAAGCTATGAGGAAAGTTTTAGGATACAATTTCATGTGTACAAATACTAGGTTCAGGGTTTCTACTGATATTTGTGCGGGATTCCTTGCTAGCATTCTGGTTGTTGGGGCTTCAAAGACATTGGAAGAGGATTTGTGTGACCACTTGTTTTTTATAAATTTCATTGTGGAATTACACAAAGTAGTAATGAACATGGATGCTGATCTAACAATGCCTTTTCCCTAGGACCTAGCCACGACAATGACTGCTGGACAACCCTTCCCAGGTTCTCGAATTGGCCCCAAACGAAACATTTACGCTTTCCCTCCTCAATACCTGCACATCCTGTAGGGTTGGGAATGGGAAGACCATGAACTGCGGCTTTGCATGATGCAAAGAGGGTTAAAATTCATCACTAAATTCTTAGGAATTGAGGATGGCCTGAGTGTCCTGTATGGAAAAAAATTAGATGAAACTCTCCCCTGGGTGTATCAATACAAATACGATGAAAGGCTGGATGGGTTGGGGAGTTTGGACTCTTTAGATAATGCAGTTGCAGGGGAGGAGATGGAGATGGATTGAGATGCAGACAATGGCGAGGTTGAGGCCGAGGGTGATGATGATGAATCTAAAGACAAAGAGGAGGAGGATAATGAAGAGATCGGGGACCCTGAGGAGGATTCTTTTGAGGAGGATCCTGTGGACAATGACTCTCTAGCTTTGCTGGACAGCTCCAAATCTAGTTCTGGAGCATCCACAGAAAGTGACTCTACTTCTGCTTCTGTGTGACCATAGGAGTTAATTCCTTTGGGGGATATAAGGTTTTTATGCATTTTTCATTTTTGATCTTGTTTTGTGATACTATCTTTGAAATTCAAACTTTTGTAACACTTTCTGTTGGTTTGAGCCTAGGTGGTCTGTTTTGGGTTCACAATTCTCTTCATAGAATTGGGTTATGAACCAATAAATTTCACGTTTGTTTGTTTATGTTATTCTGATTTTATAATTAATACATCTCAGCTTCAGCCCCTTAATGATAAAAAAAAAGTGGGTTTCAATTGCAGTATGTCATGGACATCAATTTTGGAGTGGAAAATAATTAATAGTTAGTAGTATCCCTAGGTATTAGAAGTAATTTCTTTGACAATTTTTGCAATTCTAAAAATGTATATACCACTATTGTTTAACATGAGGCTATTGTGTTTCTCCTTGTATTTGAATCTAAGATCATTTAATAAATGGAAATAATTGAGTAGGCTTTTGATTGGGTCTGAGACCCTACCTTATACTAAGCTCTTCTTTGCTTGATAAATATAAAGAACTTGCTCATTGTTATTGAAAGATGCATGTGTGATTCTTCTTATGAGAAGTGTTGTTCTTTTTGAGAGTGCTCTATTTACTGATCCCCTTGAATATTTTCTCTCTTACGATGTCTTCTCATTGAACCTTGTTGTTTATCCTTTCATTACACTACTCTTGATAAGATATGTCATCATTCTACTTCACTTTCCCCTTTTGATGCTCATAACATATTTGGTCATTTATACTTTGTATTTGAGTTATATTTCTCTTGAACATGTTGTTATGTCATTAAAAATCTGCACTCCAACATTCACTTGTTGTTCATGTGTTTTTTGAGAACCATTTTTTTTGAGCCCTCTCTTAGGAAAAGAAGGAAATTATCTAACTCTTAGTCACAACCATTAAAGTTCAAGTTGACTAAATGTGAGTTAGAGTCTGGTTAGAAATAAATCCTAGGGGGAGAAACCCACCAATCATGATGCTTTATAACCTTAAACTTCTTATAGTTAAAGACAACAATCATGACCTACTTGTGAAATCAAATGACTACTACAAAGGAAAAAAATTGTCCTCAAATTCCTTTGCCCTAAAATTATCTTCAAAACGTGGATCAAAGGATTATAAGTATTTTTTATATTGAAAATGTCATCTTTAGTCACTTTTTTTGTTATTATCATTATTTTTTGGTTGTTCACACTTCATTGTATAGCTTGTATACTCTTTGTTATTCAATCATAGTCACTTATATTACTGTTACTATGGACATCACTGTTTTGACATGATGAGTTTGTCTTTTCATACCATTATTTTCTGCTTATTCTCTTTAACCTTATTAGCACTCTCTTCTGAGACACATCTTTCACTCTATAAATCCATTGACTATATGATGATTACTCAAGATCACTACTCTTTCCTTTCATTGATGGTTGTATATTTGACCTACTTACAATGCTACATGGCAAGTTGATCTTCTCATTTTTATATTGTATCTACCTATTATTTATTTGCATGATGACCATCTCATTTTTTATCTTCTCTCCTAGCATCTTTCAATGACAGATATTACTTTGTCCCATAATGGTCAACATTACTAGTCTAGATGACATCATTAACACAGTGTCATGTTTTGATACATTGCAACCTCTATTTTTTTTTATTAAATCTACTTCTTCTTCTATTCCAACTATTGTTCAAGGGTATGGGTGTCCATCTCTGCTCTATACTATGCCTCTATATGTAGTTCATGTTAGTCGTGACTAGTATCATGCATATCCTAATATGTGCATTATTTGTTCTTGGTATATGTCTACCATGCTTTGGTTATTTTGACTACTTGGGTATGGTTTACCCTTTAGACCAATGTATATGTTGGTCGCTTCTTGTAATCATATTGTATTATAACAATCATTGTACACACTCTTATTAATATGACTATTCCTATTTGAGAACAACAAATATTGTACTGGTCAATGACTTTCCACTTTATACTTTGTTTGTAGATCTGATTTGAGAAGATTTTGAAATTTGGAGATAATTTTGAGTTCACTATTCTCATCATCACAAATATGAATTCCTTATGAATGAAAGAATTGCAAAAGACTACAAAAATGGAAGACTTAGGCATTTGCCTTGTACTTTTAACATGTATATAAATATAGAATTTGCAACTTCAAGACACTTCCTTTTGATTGTATTCACATTGAACCAGATAAATGATAACTCATATTATAGTTAGGTTTGAAGGCTCAAACTACTAATCTATATATTTGTATGTGCGATAGACGTCTCTAACTTTGTTTTGACTTTAACATTCATAATAACAATACAATATTTTCACTATTAATTTCTCCTTTGTCTGTAGCTATTTTACATCTTTTCATTGATTCTCTTTCATAACAACTTCCCATGTCTTCCTACTCCTGCAATGACATTGCCTTTATAATTTCAATTTTGTCCCACATGGAAGACCCATCCAAATCACCACTTTCTCTTGGACCCCTACCTAAGGCAGGGACTCTAACTGTGCCAACCCTTCTTTTGAATTTTTCCTTGAATAAAAGGAATTGTTTGTTTGAAAAATTGGATCTTGTTGTAAATATTTGGACTAAATTCATATAGTTACCAATATAACTCAAAGCTTAAATGATTGAATATTCAATTTTATTATTTATTAAACTAGACTCCAAGGTAGAAATTTCACCTAAGCGGTCAATTTCAACTAATTTGGAGTTTTGTTAAGTGAAAACTTTTAAGTGGAACTTGTTCCTTTCTCCAATAATAGGTTGAGAATATAGTGGTGTAGTGGAGAGACTAAAAATTCTGAAATTCTTTGTTAGTCCCTGCCTCTATGATGGGGACTAATGTTTTCACCCTCTTATTTTCAATTATTACATGCCTCGACAGTTGTGTTGACCATAAAACATTTCATTTAAACGATGGTCACTCTCTGTGATTGGTCACTCTCCCTTTTTCCGACACTATTTTTTATTTTGTGTTTCTAAAATTACAGGGAAAAATATTTGCACATATGGGAGCATGGCATTTTTAAGGGCAGGAAGTGTGTCATTTATGGGAGGATTGTTGCTTTTCATGCGTTACGTGCATGCTGTAGATAGAAGGCAACATTTTCAACAAGCAAGTGTGTGAGAATGGGGACTACTGTTTGCACTATTTGCAGTAAATTCTATTATTTATCCAAGGATACAAAGTGGACTGTTCATAGTTACTTCTCCATCTTGAACTGCTTCGCCTCTATCCTAGTTTCTATCGAGAAAAGGCGCTTGTATATAGTAAGTTTCCCCAATTATGTATGGTTCTACGGAAAGATATTGAAATCCTTTGTAATTTAATCTATTGAAGGTCTTTGTTTCTCTAGGTGTGTGTGTGTGTGTGTTGTGAAATCTCTATTTAGGGGTTTTTGGGAGGCGGGATATTGTAGAAATCTTTAATGATTTGGTTTTCAATACAAGTGAGTCGAAAATGATAGGAATAGACATTTGCATTCTGAATGTTGAATTTATATTGGATTGCTTTTTTAAATATATTATCCTTTTGAATCCTTATAATGATTATATCAGTTCCATGCATGTGTATCCTAGATAATCTTGATAGCTTTTCTTTCCCAATGCTCCTCATAGTTGATATTAGAGATAAAATTTGGGTCATTTGTGATTTCCATGGTCTCGTTTATAAAAGATTGTTCTTCTTGATCAAATTTTAATGTTCGGAAGTGTTATTCAATGTAGACTCTGTCTATGATTCTTGGTATCTATTACTGCAATTATATTCAACATCATTCAAAAGTAAGAGAAACAAACATTTGCGTATTTGTAATTTTCATTTGAAGAACAATAGGCTATATCATTCATTTTCTATTGTTTCCATTACTCTTGAATATTTTCCAACTGTTTGCAAATATGCCTTAGCTAAACTATTGAATTTTCTCTTTCCCTTTTCTAAAGAATATATAAAAGACCTTACAATTCCTTATAGTTATACTAGGGTAAGTGCACAAGGTTTCTGGTTAGAAAAGTGGCCACATGAATTTTAAAACTCAAAATTTTACAAAATTCATGTGGTTTATTGTAAATTCAAAATATTTAGGCTCGTTAAATCCGAGGCTAAAAAAACAATTAAAAATACTTATATTTCTTTATAACCCATGCAGGTTATGAAGAACTACAAGTTTTTTGAAACCTTACCAAAATAACAATAAATTAATATAATTTTGTATAATTCTATTGTAATAAAACTAAAATAACTTCAAGAAAAATCCAAAAACAAGAGAAATCAATCGTCTAAAATCAAATATGACAAAAAAACATGATAACTTGTTTGATAATGTCGCAGAAAGACATGAAAAACAATAGTGGACCCTTGCAACAAGTTTTAATGCTATTTTTTTGGCCATTGAAAATAATATATTTAGCTCAATGGAATGCGTACGCGTTCCATTGAGCTAAACATGTTAAAGTTCATATTTTCTCACAACGTGTGTGGGTTCTGTAGAACTAAAACTTATGCAAGATTTTAGTTCTAAACAACCCTCACATGGGTTATGGAGAGAGAGAGAGAGAGAGAGAGAGAGAGAGAGAGAGAGAGAGAGAGAGAGAGAGAGAGAGAGAGAGAGTNTCATAACTTGTGTGTGTTTATTCAAACTAAAGCTTGTTCTTTTAGTTCTAAATAGCCCACACAGGTTATGGAGAGAGAGAGAGAGAGAGAGAGAGAGAGAGAGAGAGAGAGTTCATATTTTCTCATAACTTGTGTGTGTTTATTCAAACTAAAGCTTGTTCTTTTAGTTCTACATAGCCCACACAGGTTATGGAGAGAGAGAGAGAGAGAGAGAGAGAGAGTATTTTCTCATAACTTGTGTGTGTTTATTCAAACTAAATCTTGTGCTTTTAGTTCTACATAACCCACATAGGTTATGTAGAGAGAGAGAGATGTATATATATCTATAGATATGCATACATACATACAAATATACATGTTATATAAGTATATACATATGTGTTGTGTATGGTAAGTTTACAAGTATACATTTTTATTTTGTCATACGGGATATGGAGAACTAAAAATGATGCTTTTAGTTCTACATAATCTACCCAGGTTATGTAGAATTTAGCATGATTCTTTTTTTTCCATAACCCATGTGGGTTATTTAGCTCATAGGAACTTGTACGCGTTATGACTTGGAAAGAGGCTTGTAAAATGACCCTAAGGCTTGCAAGCTCATTTTCCCTCCATTTTTGTTCCTTTAGACGTTTTTATCTTCCAAGATGATTTCTCGACTTCGTCCTCATCACATTTACAAATTATCAAGTGGGTATCTCTAAAATTACCACAATATTCTCACATGCCTTCTCAACTTTCTAACCATATAATGTTTATTTTTAAATTTTTGGACAACATTAGCATAGTAAGCTTTAATTTTCTTTACCAGTGTCTTGACAGCCCTCAGAGACACATGTCTACCATTTTTTGATAAATTTTGATCTAGTTGACCAAATTCAAAACAAATTACATATTACTATTCTACACTTTATTCTATACATTTTTATAAAAAATTGCATTTTCAATTATTTTGATGCAAGTTATGCCCAACGCACGAACAGGTACCAGACAGGGATTTTTTTAGTGGCGATTATTCGCCAATTGGCGAATATGTCCCGATCGGGCTATAGAAATTGGTGAAAAAAAACACCGTACACTAGTTGACCGGTTCGCCCAGATATTATAAAATAGTCATATTGTGGTCGGAACGTTCGCCACTATGATTACGCAATTTCAGTTTGGTACTCGGGTTCTTCGCCCATATTTCTCTTTAATGTTTACTCTTATT
The DNA here is from genome assembly GCA_018584345.1 of Thuja plicata. Taxonomy (NCBI): domain Eukaryota; kingdom Viridiplantae; phylum Streptophyta; class Pinopsida; order Cupressales; family Cupressaceae; genus Thuja; species Thuja plicata. Next base: position 1,254,038 of record MU226123.1, read on the forward strand.
CGCCACGGAATTAATTGAGTGTCTCTTTTGACGATCATCATTCGCCAAATTCCCATTTTCCTATGTGAAATTTTTATTTGTCCTAGGACCCAATTCGCCATGCATCACA
>MU226123.1:1264746-1358573 GCA_018584345.1 Thuja plicata
TATAAATTTTGGGAGGGGGGGGGGTTCCTTAAAGTTATCCCTGGTACCAGATTTTTAGGATGCAGTCACTTCAAAAAATCATTAAAAAAAATACTCAATAGAAAATCACAAAAAAATACACAACTTCTATATCTCACTCTTACCTATCATCCAATCAAAGGGTTTTTCAAAATATTAAATCTAACTATATCTTTTTTCAAGCGCACAAAAACAACTATGTTATGCTTTTCTGAAAAATCAGGAACAATTTTTCATGCACAGTGGATTCGACCCTCTTAATCTTATCCATTTTTTAATAACTTTAGTATTTTAGAAACTAGATTTAGATTACTACAATTATTATTCACTACACATCTTCCCATTTTGAGTGCATGACCCTCGTATTTCACTTTGAAGTTCAGGTTTACCTGATTTCATAATAATTGTGGCCACTTATACCCCCCTTTTTATTCACCATCTTGGTGCACTTACCCACTAATCCAACCAGAAATTTATTTGCATCTATTACAAGTTTATAAAAATATCAAAATATAGATTAACATTGTATTGGCATTATTATCTAAATTATTAAACCATTTATGTAAAGCTCTAGTATGATGGTCATTGACTGCTCTTCCATGCTTGTACCCAAGGTGAAACTACTCCTGCAAACTAAAATTAACCCCTTTAATCATAAATATCTTCATCCCAACATTTTTTATGCCAAACCACCATGTGATCTTCAATAGATTCCCTTGTCCACTAGTTCCAGAGCTTCTCCAATCCCAGACCTTAACAGAAACATGGGAAAAAATAATAGTGACAAGATTCCTAGCTGTTGAGAGAATGACATGGGAAGTTGCACTCTTTGCTAGTTTGATTTATATATGGTTACAAATAAATTTTCTTGACTAACAACATAGTGATTTAGATATGAAGGGAATAGTATATGTGCGTAGGATTAAGAAACCAAAATAAGTGAAAAATCAACAACCACCTACTGTAGCCAGAAAGGAATGTATAATATATGTCTGGAAAAGAAGCACACCTCAAACAAGGAAACCCTAGAACCATCTCGACATATGAATAATGCTAATACTGACTTGAGGTCTCCTACATCTGAAGAAGAGACAAGGAAATGTGTACAACAAAAAAATATTCTTATGATGTAAGGCATTTCCCTTTCGGTTGTGGGTGGGATGCCCCTCTCATCAACCAAAAACTAATGAAACATTATTGTGAAACACATCCTAGGGTCGACTCTGAAAAAAAAAATTCTACCTCTGACAAAGAAGTATATGAGTAAGAAGAAGAACTAATATGAGACTTCCTCAGTACTATTCTCTCTACATATGAGAATTTCATCGTCATGTGTCTCATTATCACATTTGTTATAATCTGATCATCAAGGAATAAAATGTTAGTCCATATTAAAAAATGTCGCTTCCCCCCACCACTACATGTTCTCTTCAAAAAATTCTTCTTTTATTTATTTCACAATAATCAAAGAAATAAATGCATTGTGACATAGAACTGAGTAAACTACATCCAATTGAAAAGCAAGCCACTTGAAAGCTACATGAAATTCTAAAAAGTTCTAGTAAGATGCCTATTTAAAAAGGTTTAAGAAAGTCTTAAGAAAAAAGTGTGAAATTCATCAAAAACGTGATGAATGTAGGAGGGAACATTTATATTGTAATATTATAGACATTATAGCTAGAATCAAAATTTAAAAAAAAACTTAGATTTGGTCTACAATAATCTATATTTAGTACTAAAATGCATAACGTATAGACTTTACAAATTTCTATTATGTTCAAGGTCAGTAAAATTTAAACTGATTAACATCTTATTCTAGAAGCATGTCGTGATGATTAGTAAGATATACTCTCGGATATTATCATATCAAGTGTTCAAACTATAGAATTTTATTGTTACTTGGAGTTTACTTCCCTTGCATTGGCCAAAAGCTTGTCTCCTTTCTATCTTTTGTGACAGTTTGCATAACTATCTCAGGGTTTACATTTTATTTCATTGTAAATGTTTGGTCTTTCAAGTTCACATCATATAATTCAATGCATGATATCAACCACAATGTTTATTGATTATAACAATGCAGGGAATTTACTTTATGATACACTAAGAGTAAGGGAAGACTAGGGATAACTTTAAGAAACACCCCCCTTAGGAAAATATCAAAAACCTTGGCAAATCCTAAACTATTTTACGAGGAAAAATTTAATATTATTGGTGATTTTTTTTTAATTTGAAAGGATAAAATATTAATTATACTGGGGATTTTTTTTCAATCGTACAAAAATTTTGTAAAATTTTGGCGAATCTTTCATTATTCAAGAAATCAGTTTATCGGACTTGAAGGATAAATATTCCCATTTTATCGGTGTAATTACCCTGCAAATTATTCAACGGGAGTTTGGGGGCAGTGTCCCCAAAATGGGGTCAAGGGATAGCGCCCTTGCGGGCTCAAATGGCTTTTATTAGATATTTAAGAAACCCTGAGTTCATTTTATATCGTCTGACATGAACTAACACTATTTTTTATAACCATTGGATGATCCAAAATCAATGGCGTTAGTTCTATTTCGGGCCAAAGTCTTAAAGGACACAAAGATTCCACCAAAAGTCTCCGGAATAGAGACACGTCACACATGTCAAATCTATTTCGGGCCAAAGTTTTAAAAGACATAAAGTTCCATAGAAAGTCTCCGAAATAGAGACACATGTCAATTATATATACATAACCCATACCCTAACCTTAAATGTTGACCACATATTGGCGAATATGCTTGTTAATTACGATAAGCTTTGGAAATTGTAGGCGAATGTTTTCAATCTACTATGTCCAAAAATTAGATTTAATTGGTGATATTGTGAAAGAAAAGGAGAAAATTACATAAACTGATAGGCGATGGGCCCGAGAATTTGACCCAAATTTATAAAGTTCAGGTGACACGACCCACATGATATATGCATTATATTCACCAAATTTTGGGTCCCTAACATGAGAGATTTGCCAAATGGTGAATATTCGCCACTAAATTTTTCCTTGGGGCAGACTACCACTACAACTAATTATTTCAATACACTACCAAAAAGAATAATAAGTTCACATTTAAGGTCTACAATGTTGAGAAACCATATAATACTGACCAATATTTTCGATATGAATTTGAAATCTCTGGGAAGGGAGACACCAAGTTGTGCTACTATTATCCAAGATATATGTACTTTGATCATGTTAGGATTTGAAAAAAAAAATGGAAATTGAACTTTTCAATGTTATTTGGTCCCAAAAATTCAATTCTAAAGTTATGGTAAAAAATGCACATTAAAATTACAAGTTCTTGAGCATACCTTCCATTTTGTTGAGTACTCACTTTATAGCTCCAATACAACCTTGATAGAACATAATAACCTTCAATACAACTATCTTCTTTGCAACAATTTTATCTTTAGTGGTTATCACAGAAAATATAAAACACAAATGTCATGTTTTATACTCAAATAGACTCTATGGTGTGCACCTATGCTCTCAAACTACACTCTTGGAATTCATTGAGGGTACTTAGTAAGTGAACAATATATGTAGGTTTTTTCGCGGTCCTTTGACCCTTTCTTTGTAATAAGGACCACTTTGTAAGACTAGTTGCCACAAGGTATTATTATAAACCTTGGGGTCAAACTTGGTCAAAGGTCCAAAAATGTTGTTTTAGGTTGGATTTTCATTTTTTGGATGGCTTGGGTGTTCCTAAACCATCTAGGGTCATAATAAGTCCTATGGATAAAGGCTGACCACCTTTGCAACAAAATTTATAAAAATTGTAAAAGTTGCTCGACAGCTTTTGCAATCTTGTTTGCAAAATTGTCATAACTACCCTCCAACTGATCCAAGCTTTGAAAAGTGGTTATGGATTTTGGCTTAGGTGTATATATGTTTATGAATGTCAAACATGAAGTGGTTCTTCATGTAGACAATAATTGGTGACAAAATTGAATGAAAAAACCATTGTTTTCTATAACTATCTATGTTTTCCATACTGTATGATTGTTCTATAATTTAAAAGTGTTGGTTTTATCTATGTTTGGGTGCTAGACTATTTTTTTCCTCAATACAATTGGCCTAACTAGTTTTGGTGGAAGATAGAGGGAGAAATCCTTGTTGTTTTAAGACTGGTTCAAAAACCCTCGCTTCATTAGGGTCTTGCAAAGATGTACCCCTAACTTGCACATACACAATGGAGTTATAATGGCCCTTGAGGAAATGAAAGTAAGGGTAAGGTTCTTGATGATTCCAAGAGGATAGAGTAGGTTTGACTTTTTTAATATAACCATTGCACCAAGCTGTAGTCAAGTATCTCTATGTGATTGGTTACAGTAAAATGCAAATGAGTGCACAAAAACCTATAGGGAGTGGCTAGGATCAAATTTATGTTAGGTTGGGTGTTCTTGGGTATAGAAAGACCTTCCATATGTATTGCATTGGTTTGGTAAATCCATTCTTGAAGAATTTATGTGAAAACTAGAATGAATTTGGCCTATTAGGTCTCTGAACCTTGCATAAACCTTGGGGTATAGTGGAAGTCTTGGGATCTAAGACTTCGGTGTTGAAGACATCCCCCAAAAGTGTACTCGAAACTGTTGTTCATTTGATAGATTATTTGAAATTTGCAAAATTTATCTTAGAGATAACCTGTCTTGCTAGGCCTAAAAGAGTAGTTTGACCCTTGAAACTAGTGGGACTTTGTAGAAGTCTTTAGAGGGTCCTAACTTGAGTATTTGGGATTAGTAGAACCCTATTCCACTCCCTATGGTGAATATTGGAGAAGTAGTGCACAAGCCCATAGGAAGAGTCATTGTGAAGGATTATGTCTTTCACTTGGAATATAATAGCCTAGTGTGATAAGAATGTTTTTGGAAATCCTAGCTTGCACAAAGGAGTTGGAGAAAATATATGAGAGACTGTGGCGATTTCCTTTAATGGAATTTGGAGAGGAGAACCCATGTGATAGTCAAATTGGGGAGTAAAGGCTCAAAGAATAAGTAAAGTTGTGGTTTGTCTCATTTCCAACCTTACCCTATTGACCTCTGCATTAAGTGGTATCAGATCATGTGGAGGATTTTTGGAGAGTTATTGTACATGTGCGCAAAAGAGATATAAGATGAGGCTCCAAATATGCCTCCTAAATTGACCAATGCAGAACTTGCTAAGATAGTGTAAGATCTAGGGACAAAAACTAGGTGGTTAAAAGAAGAGATAGAGAAGTTGAAGGGTAAAATGAAGGAAGTGATGAAGATGTCTTAAATACCAAAATTAGGGGATAAAGAGGAAGAGATCCATGTGCATGAAGAAGAGGAGATTCCTGTAGATCAGAGGTCCTTCATACATGTCCTCAAGTCCATGGGAGGAAGGGCCATGGAAGGTAAGTCTGATTTACCCACCTATGGGGGAAGGATGGATGTTGATGTGGTCATTGATTGGATAGAGTCCTTGGAGAATTATTTTGCATGTGAGGGTACATGTGAAAGTCAAAAGGTGAAAATAGTAAAATCCATGTTGAAGGGAGCAACTCTTATTTGGTGGAACATTGTTCAAGGAGAAAGGATGAAACAAAGAATGAGTATGATTGTGTCTTTGAAGACTATGGTCTCCAAGGAAAAGGATACATATATGCATAAGTAATATGAATTCCAACTACACAAGAAGAGACAAAATCTCAGACAGAAAGAGATGGATGTGAACACCTATACTAAAGAAATTAAGAGATTATACCTAAGGTAAAGGATAGTCGAGAGTGAATGCGTGAAAGTAGCAAGATATCTCAATGGCCTTAGAATGAATATACAAGAAAAAGTGAACCTATTGTTTCCTGATACAGTAAAAAAATGCTATCAATTAGCATTGAAGGTGGATGAGAATATCAAAAGAAGACAAGAACAAAATAATAGAGGAAGGAGAAGGAATCCTAGAGGAAGAGGAATCGTTAGTGGAAGAGGATAGAACTTCAGATTTCATGGGGATACAAGTCAATAAAACTCTCAAGGAGAGGGTATTTCTAGAGGAAGTTTTAGAGATGATCAAATAGCAAAGGAAGATTTGGAGGAAGGAATGGAGAACCGTTAAAGTGCTACAATTACAATATGATTGGTCACACTTCCCACTGACGTCCAAAGAGGAAAGGATTAAATATGCAAGGGGAAAGAAGAATAAAACTTTTCCAAGATGATGCTTAGAGTGTGAACTCATGATCCAAGGAGTTAAATCTAGAAGAAGGGGTGTGCCTCATGACAAAGAGATTATTGTTGAAGGTCCTTGTCACCCAAGAAACTTCTCAAAGGAAGACAATATTTAGAATTGCATGCAAGATCCATGGCAAGGTATTTAAACTCCTAATTGACTCTGGTTCAACAAATAACTTTGTATCTATTGAAATGGTGGAAAAACTAAAATTGAATATAATGCCTCATCCTTGTCCATATAAAGTATCTTGGTAAATAGAGAACCAACAAACTATGGTGGATGAACAATCTTGGGTAGAGTTTTCAATTAGGTACTATAAGGACAGTGTTTTATGTGACATACTGGAAATGGATGTATTCCATATACTCCTAGACTGCCCTTGGCAATTTGATAGAGAATCGATACATAATGGGTAGAGGAACACATATACAATCACAAAAGATGAACATAAGTAAACTATGAAACCTCTTAAGGAAGACACAGGTGAAAATTCAATTGAAACCATATCCATCTTGGTAGGGGGAAAAGAGATCATAAAAACCATTAAATAATTAGACATAGGGTATGCCTTGATCCTAAAACCAAAGGACAAAGAAGTTTTTGTAGAGAGGAAGAAGATTCCCAAGGAGGTCCAAAAGTTGTTTCATACTTACCATGGGGTAGTTGGAGATGATTTTCCCCATACCCTCCCACCCATGAGGGAAATAAGCCACCAAATAGACCTAATACCATGCTCATCCCTACCCAATAAGGCCACCTAAAAAATGACACTAGCCCAAAATGCAGAAGTCTCTAGGCAAGTTGCAAATTTTCTTGACAAATGCCTCATACAAAGAGTATCAACCCATGTGCAGTACCATCAATGTTGGCTCCTAAGAAGGATGAAAAGTGGATGATCTGCACCGAGTCTAGATCTTTGAACAAAATTACAGTAAGGTAAAGATTCCCCATTCTTAGAATTGAAGACTTGTTGGATAAATTGGGAGGTACTTCTTATTTCTCCAAGATAAACTTTAAATCAGGCTATCATCATATCAGAATTAGGCTTGGGGATGAGTGGAAAAAACCTTCAAAACCATAGAGGGACTATATGAATGGTTTTTCATTACATTTGGCTTGATTAATGCACCAAGAACCTTTCTAAGGTTTATGAATGAAGTCTTTATTGATTTTATTGGTGAATTTATTATTGTGTATTTGTATGACATACTGATTTATAACAAGAGAAAGGAAGAGCTCTTGAAACACATAGAATAAGTCTTCACGAGGATTCATGAACACAAGTTGATGATAATTATGGAAAATTTTATTTTTATGCAGCATGAACTAACATTTCTTGGTTTTTTCATTTCAAAAGGCGCTCTTAAGATGGATCTTAAAAAGTTAGAATCCATACTCAATTGGCCACCTCCCAAGGCACCTAGTGATGTGAAGAGTTTCCATTGTCTAGCCACCTTTTAGAGAAATTTCATGAAGAGCTCTAGTCATATATGCACATCTATATTGGACACCATTAAAGGATGTAAAAAGGTAAAGTTATCTTGGACTAAAGAAGAAAATAAAGCTTTTGAGATCTCAAATCTAGAGTGGCACAATTTCCCATCCTAGTTCTTCGTGAATTTAACAAGGTGTTTAATATTGAAATTGATGCAAGTAATTTGGAAATAGGGGAAGTGATTATTCAAGATGGTAGGCCCGTAGTTTTCTTTTAAAAAAAAATGAATGAATCTAAAAAGTACTCTAGCTATGATTGAAAAAGCGGAGACACTATCTCCTGGCTAATGAATTTATTATTTATAAGGATAACCATGCTTAAAGCTTCTTGAAAGACGGGATAAACTAAATTTTAGGCATATGAAGTGGGTAGAGAAACTACAATATTATACCTTCACAATAAAGCACAAAAAGGATTAAGAAAATAAGGTTGTAGATGCCTTAAGTAGAAGGATAACTTTGGTACATGAAATCCAACTTAAGAACATTGGTATAGATGCCTTAAAGGATATATATGCAGGAGACATAGACTTTGGTGAGGCATATCAACTTCTCAGTAAACTAATGGATGTATATCATACTAATTTTCCAAAAAATTTGATCCAAAATGGGTTTTTATTCAAAAGGGGACGATAATGTATTCCTAGATGCTCCATGATGGATAACATAATAAATGAAAAGCACTGTGACAACATGAGTGGACACTTTGGGTTAGATAAAACCCTTGAACTAGTTAGAAGAAACTACTTTTGGCCTAAGATACAAACTAACATTAAGAAATTTACGGAGACTTGTGTCATTTGTAAAGAGCCATAGGTGTGGCTACTAATCAGGGACTGTATCAACCCCTTCCTATCCAAACTAGACCATGTGAGAATAGAAACATGGACTTTATAGTGGGCCTTCCAAGAACCAAGCAGGGATTTGATATTGTTTTTGTGGTAGTTGACAAAGTCAGTAAAATGGCTCATTTTATACCCTGTAAGAGTACGCATGATGCATCTCACATTGCTTATATTTTATTCAAAGAAGTAGTTAGGATTCATGGATGACCACTCACCATTATTTCAGATAGGGATGTGAAGTTTCAAGGTTATTTTTGGAGGACTCATTGGAAGAACCTTGGCACAATCTTATCCTTCAGTTCAGACTACCATCCCCAAATAGATGGTCAGACTAAAGTAGTCAAAAGATCACTTGGAAACCTTATGAGATATCTAACAAAGAAATATGGATATTCATGGGATGTTGTGTTACCAAAGGCTAAGTATGCATTCAATGATTCTATAAAAATATCCACAAGTGAAAAAATAGTTCAAGTCATCTATGGGATGCAACCTAGAGGAATTATGGAACTTAGGGACATGCCTAATGATGCAAAGGGTAGTGCAGAAGGTGAGGAGCTGGTAGAATTGATTCAATGGGTGCATGAACAAGTGAAAGTTTCCCTACAAGAGAATACTAAAAAGTATAAATAGCACGTAGATCAGAAGAGAAGGTAAAATCACTTTTAGATTGGGGATAAAGTATTGGATTTTCTTAAAAAAGGTAGACTTCCTAAAGGCGAACACTCCAAGTTTTTGATGAGGAAAATAGGCCCATGCACCATTGTTAATATGTTTGGTGAAAATGTGCATGAAATCAGCCTATCCCCTATAGTTTCCATTCCTTCTATTTATAGAATCTTTGATCTTACCACTTTTAAAGGTGATGTAACTACTAATGATTCTTTACAAGAACAAGAACAAGTGGAGTGGCTCAAAGACTTATCTCCTAGTGAGCCTATGTGATTGGAGAAGATTCAATACCAAGGTGATAAAAAAAAAAAGGAGACATACTTACAAATAATACTTGGTGAAGTGGAAAGGGTTACCTGGTGTTGATGCCACTTGGATGGATGAGAAGGCTATTGCACAACTTGGGATCACTTTGGACAAGCTCCTCTCAAGTGGAACTTGAGTTTTTCTCACCAGGGGAGTATGGTGCAGGAGCATATATTCTCTCAAAGTGCATTCTCAGAATGACTTGGGGGTACTTAATAAAGGAACAATATATCTAGGTTTTTTTTTGGTCCATTGGACCCTTTCTTTGTAATAGGGACCACTTTGTAAGACTAGTTGCCATAAGGTATTATTATAAACCTTGGGGTCAAACTTGGTCAAAGGTCAAATTTTTTTGTTTTAGGTTGGTTTTGAGTATTTAGGATAGTTTTGGGTGTGCATAAACCATATATGGTCCTAATAGGTCCTAAGGAGGAAGGTTAAGCAACTTTGAAACAAAAGTTGTCAAAATTGTAAAAGTTGTTCGACAACTTTTTCAATCTTGTTTGCAAAATTGTCATAACTACCCTCCAACGGATCCAAGATTTGAAAAGTGGTTGTGTAAATTGGATTAGGGGTATATAGGTTCATTAATTTAAAACATGAAGTGGTTGTTCATGTATACAATAATTGGTGGCAAAATTAAATGAATAAAATATTATTTTCTGGAACTATATATGTTTTATGTACCATACAACAATTCTGTGATTGAAAAGTGTTGTTTTTGTCCATGTTTGGGTGCTAGGCTATGTTGTTCCTCAAATGAAATTTTTATGGCTAGTTTTGGTGGAAGATAAAGGGATAAATCCATTATTTTTTTAAGATTGGTTCAGAAACCCTCGCTTCATTAGGGTTTTGCAGAGATGTAGCCCTAACTTGCCCATCCACCATAGAATTATCACGAACCCTCAGGAAATGAAAGTAGGGGTAAGGTTATTGATGGTTACAGGAGGAAGGAATAGGTGGATCTCATTTTATAACCTTGCCACCAAGCCCTATTCATGCATCTCTATGTGCTCGATTGCAGTCAAATGCAAAACAGTGCACAAAAACCTGTAGGGAGTGGTTGGGATAAAATTGATGTTGGGGTGGGTTTTCTTGGGTATAGAAAGATCTTCCCTAGGTATTGTACTAGTTTGGTGAATCCATCCTTCGATACTCAATGTCGAAACCATACCTAATTTTGCCTGTTAGGACTTTGAATCTTGCATAAACCTTGCGGTACAGTTGAAATGTTTGGATCTAAGATTTTAGTGTTGAAGGCATCTCCCAAAAGGGTACTTGAAACTGTAGTTTTTTTGATAAGTTATTTGGAATTTTCAAAAGTTATCTTATAAAAACTCCATTCTTAGGGCTACTAGATAAGCTTGTCTTGCAAGGCCTAAAAGTGCAGTTTGACCATTGAAACTAGTGGGACTTTGTAGAAGTCTTCAGAGGGTCCTAACTTGATTATTTTGTATTAGTAGAGCCCTAATCCACTCCCTATGGTGAATATTTGAGAAGTAGTGCACAATTCCATACCGGATGCAAGTGTGCTTATCTAGGATTGTGGCTCAAACTTGGAACACACTAGCCTAGTGTGATGATAATCTTTTGAGAAATCCAAGCCTACACAAAGGAGTTGGAGAAAATACAAGAAGGAAAGTAGTGATTTCCTTTAAGGGAAGTTGAAGAGGAGAACCCAAGTGATAGCCAAATTGGGGAGTAAGGGATAGGAGAATAAGTAAATTTTGGTTCGGCTCATTTCCAACCTTACCTTACCAACCTCTGCATTACTTTGTACCTTAACCATTTCACTTAAATTGTGTTAGTTTTTTTTACAAAAATGGCATACATTAACATTGTATTCTCTACTTTTTGGGTTTTGTAGGTTGTTTTCTATATCCTCTTTCCTTCCTACTACGACTGTTATATCCAGATCGTACAATATTTTGGGTTATTATTTGAGAAACTAGGATAAAAGAAGAAACATGTGGATACCTTATGGAAAGACATATTGTCGATTAGTACCAAAACACTTAGTCAGTCTTATGATTATAGTGTTAGCCAAGCTAGCAGCTTGTAGTGTTGACCGAGTGAAGCACTTGAAGTGTTGACCAAGCAGTTAGTTCCAAGAAGTATTTTTTGAGTCACCGGTGTTACTTGAGTTGCATACCATCTCCGAGTGATCAATGTGGACCAAGCACCCAATGTCAATCGAGTGCCAAAGTTGCCAAGTTCACTATATCACCCGAGTGTTAGTATATAACCGGAGTGGATTACTGGACCCGAGTATTAGCATTGGGATGACTTAGTACATATTGTTTGATACTATTTAATATGATAGTAGTTGTCTTATGGAGGTAATTGATTTAGATAGGTATATATGTAAGATACTTTATTTATCCAATAATAAGAAGATACAGTAAAAAATATATAATCATCAGAACAATATTGAATACATGTATGGATGCGAATATGAAGAGGCAGATTGATTAGAAGGCTACAATAGTATAAAGGACCAACAAAGACTCATCTGTCACATTCAGGTGAAAATTTATACATCAAAGGATCTTATTTAGAAAATCAGAGTTGTATAGAACATCATTCACTGATTCATTCTAATAGGTGTATCAGTCAAATCCTTTAATAGGGTGGACCTAATGGGTCCTTCACAAATCTCCTAGTAGAGTGCATACTTAATTGCATTGTATAAATCCTTTCACAAGGTGGACCTAATAGTCCTTATTGCTCCTAACATGGTAGACCATCAGAAGTGGTCAATTGTTAGCCTTGACTGGCCAGCTTTATTACTGTAGTTCTAAAGCTTGTGGGTATCATCCCCACCCCAATTTTACTTTCTATTTGGAAGGTTTCTAGGTCACCATATCTTTTTTCAAGTGTTATGAATGTTTATTGTTTTTTTGTTCCATGCATGTAATTAGATTTGACAATCTAATAAAGGATTAAAGTGAAGAATTTTAATTGGTTCCTGATTCACCCCCCTCTCAGTCACCTAGCCTACAATATATTTTCAACAATTGGTATCAGAGCAAAGGTTCTCTTATTAGAAGTTTAACATCTTGAGAAAATATCAGAGGCAATGGAGATATATAGACTGGAGAAAGCCATTGAAAATGAAAAGATAGATCTACAAGTGGCCATGGATCAAATCAAAAAACTCAAGGAGTGACTCTCATTCCCTGAAAAGAAGAAAAAATTTAGCAATACAAATGAATGAAAAAGGTTACATAGAAGAAAGAATTGAAGATTTGTGCAAAGAAATAAGTTATGAAGAAGTTGATGCAGTCATTGAAGACCTACTGGCAAAGAATCCCACTTTACATGAAGAAGTCCGAAAGTTGAGTAGAGAACAAGAAATTTATACAGTCATAATATGTGGAGTCATGGAACAAAAGAACCAAGAAGAAAATGATAGATAAATGAAACAACAAGATAAGATATTTCTAAGTAAAATATTAGAGGAAAAAGAAAATGAAATCCATCATTTGTCACTTCAGCAAGCAGATATGATAAATCAACTCAATAGTATAAACCAAGAAGTTATCAATCTGAGGACTGAAAATAAAAGACTGCAAAGTGATCTCAATACTGAAAAGAAAACTAATGAGAGGATGATGAATTCACAAGAATGCATGAATCATTTGATAGAGAAAATGCAATTCAGACATCATGGAAAGATTGGATTAGGTTATATTGAACAAGGAAAATCCTCATAGCAAGGAACTCAGAATAACAAGAAACCTACTTGTAATCATTGTTGTACGTTAGGGCATACATCAAAAAAGTGTTGGAGAAATGGGAAGTCAAATTTGAATGCTAAGTTTTACAAATGCAACAAACATGGACATAGGGAAAGTTAATGCACTGAGAAACCTAAGTTTGAAGGAAAATGTTTCATTTGTAACAAACAAGGTCATAAGTCTTCAGAGTGCAGAACTAAGAAGTGGAACCCTGCTAAACAATTAGCAAGGCAATTTTTGGTTAGGATTACAACACATGGGACATATGTTGTCATTGTGGCAAGTATGGGCACATTGGTGCAAACTTTGCAAAGACTCACCTCAAAAAAAAGGAATCTTACTAAGAGATTTTATGTATGTAAATAACTTGGTCATCTAGGAAAAAATTATTTGAACAGAGAAAAAGTGGATATTGGTTTTGAGAAAGGAAAATTAAAAGTTTCTAAAATTAAAACTCAGATGTGTCAACAATGGGTAAGGAAGTCTCCTGATAATTTAGACCAAAACAATGAAGGAACAGATGGCACCCAAAATGGTGTGATTGGTGGATTCACTGTCTCTAAATAGAGATGTAAGGAGACAACTAGAACTGTGCATACAAGCCATCATACATCAGTTCTACATATGCTATCGAGTCTAAATCTGCATATTGATGCACTGGGCCACATTATGGTTCTAACCAATTCAAGATCTCAGTTACAACTGAGCTACTCAGGCTAAACTAAGTTAAGTCGGGTTATATGGTTTGAAAGATGCAAAGTTAGTTTTTGTCAAGCTTCTGAGTAAGCCTAGAAGAACTAATCAAGCTACGACAACTACTATGTACATAGCATTTCATGACAACTTTAAGGTGAAAATTATCATAAGTGATGAAATCGAAGGGTTATTGTTAACCAAGTTTTATAGTTTGCAGAGAGATTAAGAGCTTATAGTGATTTCTGAGCCAATTTGTGTTTGGAACTTTATTTGTAGTGAAGTTTCATCAATCTTCCAAGCATTATGGCATCTTAATCTAGCAGTAAGATCAAGAAGGGATCCGAGATGTTAGTGAGGAATTCATTCTGCAAACCACCAGAATTCAAACTTCATCCTATGATCATAGAGGAGATACATCTAACGGGAACCCATTCCCAAATTCCTCCTAAGTTACTGTTGATTCATGCAATTCAAAGTTTCTATCATTACACCATTCAATAGTTAGGAACATTAGAGATGAATCAAGCATATGAGGAACTTTGTGTGGGTGGAAACCTGAAGCTGGAACACAAGCACCTTGAATTCAAGGGTTTAACACATATCTTGCATATGCCAAAGAATTTTTAGATAAAGTGGATTAGGTTTATTCTAAGCTGCATTCACGACATGCATTTCTAGTTGGAGCAACCCATGAAAATCACTAAGATTACGGTACACCAAGTGATAGGGTAACCAGTGCTAGATAAACCTAAGGCAACTCAAACCCTACGCTGAGCTGATCTAGCTAAGAAGACTCTTTCCAAGTGGGATGGAAGAGGCATGGAGTTTAATGGAGTCACTAACATTGAGCTAATGTTTGGAATTCATGTGATTGCACATAAGATGTATAGTTCAAGCGGACCAAAAAATGTTTCATGTGAGGCTGTGGACTTGGCATACAAAGTGGTGAAGAACAATCTATCATTTGACCTTTCCGAGTTGCAACTCATCCAACTGAGAAAAAATATGGAGAGCATCCAGACATCTAAGACCAATTTGTGTAAGTTTGGTTCACTCTTGGTCTGCTTACTCTTTTATGTTCAAAATTTTTCCGTTCAAAAGGCATAGTTGTGTGGAAGAAGGATAGGCCTATAGTTTATCAGATCAATGAGTTTATTGCATAATTGGGAGACAATTTTGAAAGCATCATGGATGCTTACTTTGAGAGTTTCAGAGAGAAAATGTAGAACAAATTCAGAATTCCCAAACAATTGGTAGAAGAATATAAGGATAATATTTGTTTCGTAGTTGACTGTGACAGAGTGCACATCCAAGCAGTTAAACATAGGGTTGCATGGGTGAAACCTCTTAAATACGAGGTTAACATAGATGAGACTAGATATACTATTAAGGCTCTTATTAATGAGCCTATTGATCCTAAAGTAGCATATTTTGGAACTTATGAAGAAGCTAATGGTAGAATACCATTGCAAATAGAGATTTCCAAAATCTTAAAGAGAGGAAGGAAAAGAATTGAGAATTTTGGAAAGAAATATGGTAAGTCATCTAACTCTCCTCTTTTGATCACTGATGGCAAAGAGGATGACATAAAGGAAGAAGTAGAACCTAAGAAAGAAGAGGAAGAGGTAGAAGAAGAGCCTCCTAAGAAGAAGAGGCTATCCGCCAAGAAAAAACCAAAGGCTTCTACCCCTGCCTCTACTGCAAACAAACCTAGGAGATCTAGAAGAAAACTGATATTGCCTAAAGAAGATGATGAAGATGATAGAGTTACATTCAAGAAGCCACCACTTACCTTTGAGAATAAGGTTGGAGAATTTAAGGAAGGTAGTGGTATGTTGAGTCTCAGATCACAGAAGTATGCTTCCAGAACCAAGTATGAGTAGAAGTTGGTTGAGGATGCATTAGTACAAAAGATGACAAAATTGAAGTATGATCCATCAGAATTGAAAAGCCAAATAATTGAAGACCTTCTTAAGGAAATCATAATTCACTGGAACAATGCAATCCAAATTTAAAGGGACATCGTAAAATAAACCTTAAAAATAGTCATGCCTACATTGACTGATAAAGAGGTGAAAGATGCTATTTCTAAATATGAGAGTAGACATACTCCAAGGTTTAGGACCTTTCATGTCTTGGGCAAGAAAATAGAGGATGTTGTGCAGACCGCAACCAAGTTGTGGAAGTCCATTTTTGAAAACAAGGAAGAAGATAAGACAGAGGAACCAAGTACAAATCCTTATGTATAGGTTAAAGATGAAGAACTACTTGTGGTAGAGACCATTGAGGAATCTGATGCAGAGCAGATAACACTGGTAGTGATGACATCCCTACCCCAATCACCTAGTCTATTTTTCTTATCTTGGAGCAAGGAAAATACCACAAAGTCTACATCAAGTTTAGTAGGAATCGAGCATTAGGCTCTACCTACTACTGGTCAAAGCCACACCGAGTCACAACAAGATACTATGAACATTTCTATAGTTGGTACATATTCTATAGTGTGTGCAAAGATAATTAATGACCTACTCCAACTGAACACTGATGATAAGGATGAGGATGGAAAAGATAAGGATGATGATGGAAAAGGTAAGGAAATCATTACTTCACCTAATCCCAAGGTCAAGGGTAAAGAAAAGGAAACAATTACTAATGAAGTTGACCATGAGGAAGACATTGTGATTCCTAATTGGGATCTTTCTAGCTTGACAGTCGAGCAGATGGACATCCTTGGGGAGCTATGGAAGAAAAGAGCCAAATAACAAAAGCTCTAAGATGAGAAGAAAAGGAACAGAGTGCTAGAGGACATCAAATGTATATTCCTTGATTCACTAGAGATTGAAGTCAATGAGAATGACTCTATAATGGACCAACTTGTTGACATAGTTCACAAGTTTAACAAAGATCTTAGTGGTCATGAGAAATTACTGCAGAAGGCAGAGAGAAAATTTGAGAACAAGGTTCTAGAGAATGTTGCAGGTAAAATTACAATAGATCAAGTAAAGCTATCCACCATTATTAGCTCTATAGAAACCATTGTAAAAAATGTTGTTGCATTATTTGTAAAGTTGAGTGACACATAAAATTTTACTATGGAAATAAAGAATAAGCTGAAAGATATTGATAATGATTTGAAAGAAAGTGTAAACTAGTTGACACTTGATCCAAGTTCAAGTTCAACATATTTTGTTAAGATTAGGTATCTGACTGATTCACAGGAAGAGCTATTGAGGGAAGAAGGAAGAACAAGGGACTCCCTATAAGACATTCAAAGCCAACTCATTCCTCATATAGATGTAATGCAAAAACATATCGCTCATGCAAAGGCACTCATCCATGATAAAAAAATTTCAGTTGCTGAGCTTATGATGGAGTTGTCTACAGAAATTCAGATTGAGTTGTACATCTTTAAAGTGTAGCAAGATAACTGGGACAAGGCTTTGTCTCAAATTTTGACGGTACGTTGTGATTTCCTTTCACATTTTGGTTTTACCTTGTGGGTATGGATTTTTTACATTGGTGTCAAAAACAAGGGGGAAAGATAGGATATATATGAGCAAATACATGTACAGAGAAGAGGAAGATATAAATAACAGAGTTCCAAAATAGTTTTGAAAAAAAGAAGAAGAGTATGTTGCAATCGAGTTGTAGAGCAGTAGTCAAAACCAAGCTACAACCCAAACACATGGTAAGGAGGAGTTTTGACTTATCAGTTTGTTTGATCAAAAATTTTGGTATGATAAGTGTTTTTGTCACTAATGCCAAAGGGGGAGATTGTAGAACTTATGGCAAGATATATTGTCAATTAGGGCCAAAAAATTTAGTCATTCTTATGATTACAGTGTTAGTCAAGCCAACACCTTGCAGCATTGATAGAGCCAAGAAGTTGCAGTGTCAACCAAATAGTTAGTTCCAAGTAGTATCTGTCAAGTCATTAATGTTACCCAAGTTTCGTAGCATCTCTGAGTGATCAATGTGGACTGAGCACCCAGTGTCAACTGAGTGCCAGAGTTGCCAAGTTCACTGTATCACCTGAGTGTCAGTATATCACCTGAGTAGATTACTGGACCCGAGTATCAGCATTGGGATGAATTAGTACATATTGTTTGATACTATTTAATATGATAGTAGCTGA
Organism: Thuja plicata; assembly: GCA_018584345.1. Lineage (NCBI taxonomy): Eukaryota > Viridiplantae > Streptophyta > Pinopsida > Cupressales > Cupressaceae > Thuja > Thuja plicata. Next base: position 1,282,873 of record MU226123.1, read on the forward strand.
CTTATGGAGGTAATTGATTTGGATAGGTATATATGTATGATACTTTGTTTATCCAATAATAAGAAGATATAGTAAAAAAAGATATCAATCATCAGAACAATATTGAATACATGTATGTATGAAGATATGAAGAGGCAAATTGATTAGAAGGTTACAATAGTATAAATGAACAACAAAGGCTCATCTATACATTCAGGTGATCAGTTCTACATATAAGGATCTTATTTAGCAAATCAGAGTTGCAAAGCAGATCATTCACTGATTCATTTTAACATGTGTAGTAGTCAAATCCTTTAACATGGTGGACCTAACAGTCCATCAAAAACCTCCTAGAAAAGTGCATACTTAACTATATTGTATAAATCCTTTCACAAGGTGGACCTAACAGTTATTATTGCTCCTAACAAGGCAGACCATCATAAGTGGTCAATTGTAAGCCTTGACTGGCCAACTTTATTATGGCGGTTTTAAAGCTTGTGGGTATCATCCCCACCCAATTTTTACTTTCTATTTGGATGGTTTTTGGGTCACCATATCTTTTGTCAAGTGTTATGAATGTTTATTAATTTTATGTTCCATGCATGCAATTAGATTAGACAATCTAATAAAGGATTAAAGTGAAGAAGTTTTATTGGTTCCTGATTCACCCCCCCCNTCCCCCCCCCCCCCCCCCCCTACTCAGTCACCTAGCCTACAATATATTTGCAACACCATGGAGGTAATTCAAATTATCATAGATCCAAATTACTATTTAGTCTCAACTCAATAAGCCCTTTGGAAATTTAGTATGAATATCCAAAAGGAATATCAAGATAGGCTTATGTATAAAATTGTTCATCTTAGATACTTAATCTACAAATATTTTATATACTACCTTTACTAAGAAAAAAAATGCTTACATGCAAAAACTTGACAATGTGTGATTCGTACTAAGGTTTTCCTAGCACTTCATAAGTGTTTTACCTTAATCATTGCACTTAAACTGAGTGAGTTTCATTTACAAAAATAGCATACATTAACATTGTATTCTTTCTTTTTAGATCTTGTAGGCCGTTTTCTATATCTGACATTCGTGGCACTCATACATGTGCAATACCCAAGGTAAGTAATCAATTACTAGACTCTTGAGATGTTTCCAATTATGCATACCTAGATAGGGTCCTTTGCATTCACACTATTGCTTTCCTTGTACATGTACATTTTTCAAAGTAAACAATCAAATTTTCTGAAGATTGTAAAACAATAACCTAGCTGTAATTACCGATGAGGAAATTAGACAATAAACTATCCTCATGCAATTGTACCTACTTCCTTTGCAATAGTCATTAGTTTACCAGTCCATACATATCTTAAAAAATTGTATTACAAGACCATTTACCCTTGACCAATCAAATGACCAATATGGAAGCAAAGAGAATTGCCCATATAGTAAAAGAGGCACAAAATCTGATAATAGTAGAAACGTACGAAATAGATAGCTGAACATAAATGATATCAATTGACGAAGGCCTTTCCAAAGTCCATTTCTTTCGAATTGATCCATTCAATTATAAAATTAGACACTTCTTATTTGATACAATCAAAATTCTTCTTCATTTCTAAAAATGCCTAATTTAGTACGCAATAGACTTGTTGACCATTTCTTGGATTCCCTACACAATGGTTGTGTTATAGCTCTAAGATGTTTTGAACATGATCTGCACACAACAATATTGCATAATTTGCACAAGTTGCATGATAGAACCACATACTTATGTAGAATGAAGATTTCAGCAACACATACCAATACACACRGTGAAACTGGGCTRTGRGGTGACGCATTATGTGTTCAATGGYGAGCGCRGTGGTTGAATATCCCCATATGTCTTTGGTCATCAACACAAAAGAAACAAGATCTTCATTTCAAAAAAGATGCATCCCATCCTATGATATTAATTCTTTTCCACGATGCTACTCCAATAGACACTATGAACTGATATTTTCAAGAACAAGCTCACACAATACACAAAAAAATATGCAACTACAGCTTCCAATTGTACACTGCAACATAGTTGATGTTTGGAACATAATTGCTAAAGCATTCAAAAAGATTGGTTATAATCGGCTTAGTGCATTCACTACTCTATATGGTGAAATCGTGTGTTTTGCTACAACATTCCTAGTTGACAATCAGTTTGATGCAATAGATTTATGATTATTTGTAGCTCAATCATTAGCTAATGAATTGAGAATGAAAAACAAATTTGCAATCTCATGTTTCAGGCTATTGCAACAACCTTCTGAGATTGGAATACAATATTCTGAAAGCCGCTTTGAAGGTTCTTAATATTGCTTACTATGGCTATCATACACATTTTGTCTAACTATATACATATGGTAAGATTATCCACAACCAAAACCTGAAGTAATTGCAATTACACAAAATCAAAGAAAATAATTAACTTAATTTACTTCAAAAATAGCTCAGGTCATTGTCATTATGAACCTATTTTACCAAGCAAATGTTTCCCTCATCACATGCGCACAAACGAACACATGCTTCCTAAAGTTACAACAAATGCATATGTACTAAAGAGCACTATAGCAAGTGCTAGCACTTTTCGAATTGCAAAATTATTTGATACAAATTTAAATGCTTGTCGTTAATAGTGACTATTAAATGAAATAATACGTAACAAGGATATGAAGCAGTTGAAAATAGAAAATGACCATGCTATTGAATCCTTAAAAAATACAAACCAAACACATTCACGTACAGAGGTCAAGAAAATATATATATTTCGTAGGCCAAGGGCATCTCACTACCCCACTAGACATGCACATGAAAGTACATAAGACGACATAATTGAAAAATCTATTAGGCTATACTTGTGGAGCATTAACGATACACCGACCCAATCATGCACTCTTTGCTGAGATTTTATGTTTCCAGCAAGATCTCTAAAAAGATGACAAAGCATTTGTTCGTGCTTTACCTATGCTTTCTATTCCAGCTTATCGGAAAACAATTTCAGTAGGTGAAGCCATTTGAAAATGATGTATAGAAGCTTCTACAATTGGTAAAGTACCTGCCTTTGCTACTTTGTGGAACGTAATATGTAATAAACACATAGATGTTGTCCATTCTTTAACCATTTTAGAAGAAAACTTTGTCTCCCTATGTATTTCTTTCAAACAGATTAGGAAGCTTGGATGCAAAAGAGCACAATATGGCTTAGACGATACAATTATAAATGTACCTATAGATTTCAACAAAGTACAAACAGTATTACCTAGACAAGTAGATGAAACAAAAACTATAGCAATTAGATTAAAGCGTAAGTTACAATACAAAATACCTATGCAGAAGGAAACATTAGACCTTCATGTGTCATAAATGCTTTAACAGTACTACCAAAGACACCCCTATTTATTAAAGACAAAATCTTGTTTAAAAATTATTGGGAAGAGCCATTTGCAAACAACAAAGCACATGAACAGATAGAAATCAAACTAGACACACATATAGATGAGACATTTTCTGAACATGATGAATAACCCATAACTGGATCACTTTTCCACTAGTTCAATGACCCGCACTCAATCAAAGACCTCGATACGACCATTATTGGCATTTCACCATCAGAAGGTTTCAAACCTCTCAGCATATTCTAGGGTACCTATTCAGAAGAAATGAATTTTACACCACTCTTTTATGGCTCCGCATGGCCCGAAGATGTTACAAAGAATTTTTCGTACCATAAAATAGCAAAATGGGAGCTCATGCAAAAAGACAATGACTTCACAACACATATAAAAAATATTTTTTCAAATCCATCAAAATCATTATCCAACAAATATCTTCATTTGCATGGGTCTGTATACCAAAAGCTAATTTAAAAGGTCAAAAGTTGACTATAAAAGATGTGCATAGTCCTACAAACCTAGAAAAAATATTAAGGTCCCCATTGGGCTTTAGATCCCTAAGGAGTATTCACACATCTCTTGACTATTTAGAACACACCAAGAAAAATATATTTTCAATGATACGACAACTAGGCCCCTCGATTTTGTGTGGCACATTGAAAAGTGCTCAACATTTTTGGGAACCACTATGCAAAGCATTGCACCATACATCTACCAAAGTGGAACACAATAAAAATATAGAATATAAAGACCTAGACTTTGACATCAGTAAAAACCTTGCGCTTTGCAGTCACTACTTCAATCACATGATCAAGATATTCTACAAGATGATGCTAGAACAACTAGACTATTTGGAAAAGTTTCAAATTACTTCTTTGTGATATAGTTCTAGATACGAGGAAATGAACACGTCCACTTCATGTTATCGGTAAAGGATGTACCTATATAAAGACATTGTCAAGATAATGAGATCGAAGACTTTTTGGACAATTAAATTTCATGTGCCTTTGCATTACTGGATACAAATCTTGCCAAAATGAAGTCACATCATCATACAAAAACCTACAAAAAGAAAAAGACATTATCTTGTTGATTCATCTTCCCATTTCCCCCGATGAGAAGGACAACAATATTAGAGCCTTTACTAGTTACCAATACCATACTCAAAGAAAAGGAAAAAAAAATTCTTCAAGCAACTAGAAAAAAATAGTATGCAAAGGAAGATGCATTAGACAATTTCTTGTATGAATTCCAAATAGATGAAGTAGACTACATGCTACAGGAAAAACTATCATGGAAAATTATTGTACTAAAATGGCACCCAAATGACATTTGGATAAATGCATTCACAAAAGAGGTGTCGCCACTATGGTATGAAAATGCAGATACACAATCTTTCTTAGATGCATAAGCTGTTGCATCTTACTATAGTTCATAAATGACTAAACAAGATAGGACATTGTCACTTGCATTTGGAAGTTACAAGTAAAGTGTACTCATTCTTACAATGAAAAAGCACAGTTCATACGAAAATTAGGCAATGCATTTCTCAACTACCAACATATGTTTGGTTGCCAAGTTGTTCACATTGTCCTCTCACTACCACTACATAGAAGTTCAAGGAGAACCATTTTCATTAATAATTGATGCAGGAGCATCTTGGGTCATTGGAAATCCTGCACAGCCAAAAACATGTTTGCTTTAGTTCTTTAGTTTGTTCTCTATCGCTTAGATTCTACTGCTTGGGGATGCTTGTCTTTGTCACTCAGGTTCTATTGCTCAGGCATTTTTATCTTCGGTTTCTCGGTCATGCTTTACCGATAGGTTTTGGTCATTTCCTTATCGACGGGTTTTCTGATGCTCGGTTATGTTTTACCAACGGTTGCTGATTTTTGGTGTTCATCTGCCCAAGATGCTTATTTTGGAAGTTGGATCTTTGGCCGACTTCTTCAGTTAATTTTGATGGCTTAATTGATTTGGGATCTCTCATTGGGATCGGTGTGGACCTAAATCTAGGTCTCCCTTATGGATTTGAGCACTGACCTCTTGTGGTGGACTCTTGTATATATTTGGTTCTATGTTCTTACTTTAGGTATCATTCTTAGAGCAAGAAAGAAAATATTTAGATTTTGAGATCGAAGGTCTGTGATCTCTGTTGTATGAAGATCTTATTGTAACTCATTGAATATATGGCCGAAATTGGGAAGGCCTTACATCCCAGCATGTAATGATTTTGATCAAGTTAATATAAAGGAGCACTATGTTTTCTTCTCTTACTGTGTTGTTTGGATTCTACATTGTGTTTGCAAGCTTGTCTAGTAGTTGGGTGATCCTCAGGCCCCATCTCCTAGCCCTCCTTGCGTCAGGTGGTATCAGAGCATGGTGAGATATAAGTTCCTTCATGAAACCCTAACCCTAGTTGGTGTTGTTGTGGGGTAGTAGATTGTGATCTTACCTACAATTGTAGAGGTATTCAAGATGGTTCATGGGAGAGGAAATGCATATCCAGATCTAGCTGATATCCTTAGATAGATGGCTGCTAGATTGGAAGCTGTTGAGACAGACCATCACAGAGGAAGACATCTTGATGATGTTAGTGATGATGTAAATGAAAAGGTTCAGGGTGAAGCTTGTTAGTTATAACTGAGAGGGGGGGTGAGTCAGTGGCCTTAAAAATTAATCCTTAAATCAACCCTTCAAACTTTGTACCCAAAAATTATACCTCTAGTTATCTTTAGTCTTGTAAGATGAATGCCTTGAAATACTTATATCAAATTACTACTTGTCGGAATGCTTTGTAAAACCTTCTACTGTATGTTTATCGATAAGCAGTCTTTCTATTTACCGAAACACAGTAAGTAACTAGTGTATACTGATCAATCTAGATTTTCTTATGTGAAATGCAAAACAATAAAGTAATGACTCATAGACACATGACACATGGATTTTTAATGTGGAAACCGTGTTAAGGGAAAAACCATTGGGACCGGTACCCAAAATTTTCACTCTTCTCAAGTGAGCTCGGTGAAGAGCAAACCCTATTAAAGGTTACAAACACACTGTTAGGTATGACCTTGTTAGAGGATTTAAATGAATAGTTTTTCACTTAGTATCTGGCATCTAATGCTACCATCCTTTATCAAACACTCACTTGGCCTATCAATAGGTATCGGGCATATCTAGTGCTACTTAGTATGATCAAACTTTTTGATACTCCTTGGGATGCATCTCAATTACAAAAGACTTTTAAGTCCTTCTTGGTTAAGAGACTTGATGCTTCAATGGTTAAATTGAAACAATAACTTGATCTCTTCACATATACAACTTGAGTTGCAGATTTTCATTACATTTCTAATCAATGTTATCAATTCAATACCTTTCTCCACACTGTTCTTATCCATGATGTTGTATCACTATTCGTCGTTGTTTGTAGAATTTATCTCTTTCCTCAACTTGTTTGATCAGGTCAGAATGAAGACTTTCTTCTCCTTTAGAATCTCTTCAGCATCTTATTCTCTTTTCACTCCTCTTATTCATATTGAATAAGCTTCTCTCTTATATAGACATGATTTCACCGTTTCTTGGCTTTCTTGATGTTGGCATGATCCACAATTCTCGCCAATTAGATTTAAAGAAAAACTCCATTTTTATCTCATAGAGATCTTCTTTCCAACTAGACAAAGTAGCTTTAAATCCTTTGCTTATCTTCAACTTTATCTTGTCAATTAAAATAATGATAAGTATTAGTTAAGTCTATATTTAGCTCTTGATAGCTAAGCATTTTTTCATTTCTGATCTCTTTTTTCTATCGGTCAATACTTTAGTTAGTCATCGGTGAAAATTGATTGTTCCATCAGTGTGACTTAACTTGTCTTCAGGATCTCCGTCCATCAGGAAACACTGTAATTCTATCTGTCGGGTAATACTGTGACTTATCTCATCATTAATGATGTGCTTTTCCTCGTCAAGTAACACTATGACTTTTCTCTCGTTGGTTTACTCTATTCGTCGGTGTGCACTCAGTCAATGTATATAGTCACTTTGTGAATACTTAACTTTTATGCATTACTGTGTTATGCCATGCATCCCTGTCCCTACATTTTGTGTGCAAAATGTTGGGTCCCCCTTTTTTTTGGTGTTGTTGTTCCCTGCCTTCGGCTCTTGCCTTGGCTTTTCTTTTATTTCTTTGTTTTTCTTTCCTCGGGGTTTTCTTTCCCGCAGTGTTCTATTTTGCTTTGTGTTTTGTCTTGTTGTGTCTCCGGGACCCAGTCCCGAAGTTGTTCGTTGTTTCTCCAGGATCTAGATTTTAGACTATGGGATTCTTTGCCACGATGTCTTCTTTTCGCAAGAGGATATGGTTGCATGAAATCCTTGGGCTCGGAGTCCAGAGGTCTGCTTGTCCAAAGTTGGCAGAAGGAAGGTAACTTGCTTTTACTACAGGTATAAAAGGCAAACACCCATCACTTTCACACTTACCGTGATTAAAACACTCGAATTATCACAATGATTATAGAGTGATTATCACAGTAATTTGAGCAGTTTAGTGTGATCTATATCAAATCATTCCAAGAAATTACAGGTGGTCTGTGGTGATTAGAGGGGTGATATTGTGCAGTAGAGGTTGGTTTATAGTGTGTTCGGCTCCCCACCTTCCTTCCATCCTCAAGTTTTCTAGATGGGTTTTCCTATTTCTACTTTCATCTGGTTTTTGTTTGTTTTCGCCTTGCTCTGTGTTGTTGTTTTCTATTTCATCTATTTTACATTTTGTTGTCTGGTTTTGCCGCTCGTTGGTGGGTCGGCCCTGCTAGAAGGTTGTCTGCCCTCTGTGCAGGTGTAGGTTTAGCTGTAGATGTTGTAGTTTTTGTACATTGGTGCGTTGTAGTCTGTCGTAGTCGTGTCGACTCAGCTCTGATGTATATTTTGTATAGTTCAAATGTATATCCCTTGTATATATGTCATGTCTTCTAAGTTTTTGTGTGTATCCTTCCATCCTTTGGGTGAATTCTTCGTTCCTTCTTCGTCCCATCTACCAAACTCACGAGTTCAAAACACAAAATACCACCTATTTGAAACTTGACTCTCATCTAGTTTCAACTAGGCAGTTTTCTCTCTCTTCATTAATCAGCCTTAATGGCTTCCATTTATGTCCCATGTATGCATTCAAAACTGCCCAAGTGGCATCCACTTTTTGTGTGTTCAGACAGTTGTCTCCACCGCCGTAGCCATAACTTCCATTTATTGCACAACCACATGATGCCCACGTGGGTCTAACAGGTTTGCTTTTCACACACATTACAATGGTCAATTTTTCGGACCCTGGGTCTCTCCTCCATCAACCCATGTTTCATTTTTGTTAATATGGTGAGACCCCTGGGCCTAGACATTGGTTAAATTTCCAAGTTTTGCAAAATATATGTGCTTTCCAGAATTTTTGAACCAAACTAACTTTTCAGGCAAAAGCAGCGCTACGATGGTAAGATCCCCAGACCCTGGGTTATTATTATTATCTATCTATATGTTCTGACGGTTGCCTTTCCTTGCAGGTTTTAAAAGGCACACTTTCATCATATCTGAAGCTTCTATGTCTTCGCCACACGGAAGTCTAGAACTTCCTTCCACGACAGTCACCTAGGCAGTCGTAAGATCTAAAATAGAGACGGCCTTGGAGAAGATGCCTCTCACCATGAAATATGTTAAGGACAATGTTATAGTGGGATCAAAGATTGATTCCAAGGTTCAAGCAATCATCAACACCAGCATTGGGATGTGGGCCAAGATGCAGGCCCTGGTAAAGGTAATGTACATTCAGTGGTAGGCCAGAGATCCACTAGCAATCAATGCTGGGATTCCAGGATCCTCAAGGCTGCCTATTTTCCGTGTTCCCTGTAGTGTCCAGAACTGCTTCTCACGTTGGTGGCACATTACAACTCTTCTGTCCATGTTGTCATGCTCGCCGCCCAGGAGCCCACCAGTTATCTAACTCCCATGGTGTCTCTCAACACTGCCACCTTTCAAATGGGCTTGGGGATCCCTCAATTTAACAAGCCAACTATGGTCACCAGAGCGGACGCTTTAGCAAAGTTCAAGCCATTGGAGGAAGCAGTCTGAATATACATAAATAACCACTAGCTCAAAACCCTGATGAGGGATTTGAAGAGGATGAAGGTAGAACTCCCTCGGTACAAATTCAAGGAAAGTATCAAGATGGGGATAGTAGCACTGTGCCGAGTCTTCGCCCAACCCCATGCCCAGGATTTTTCAACATGGATGTACTATTTTCTATTGGGCATCACCACCAAGGGAGAATATTTTGACTGGGCGACCATCATCTCCAACCACGTGGATTCACAATTCCTCCAAGTGGTTCAAAAGTGGAAGTTCTATATGACTTCCTATGTTCTCTGGGCACTAGAACAACAATGCCCAGCTACCAATGGGTTACTGACATCGGTCGTGATCGAGATAGCTCCCGGACAAAAGGCTCCCTGGGATTACTTCCCACAAATTCAATGGGAGGCCAACTTCCCCAGTTTCTGCAGAGTCAACGATGCATTCTTATCTTACAACCCACTCACACCCACCCAGGATGTAGGATACCGCCTATCTATAGAGGTGATGAATCTAGTCCAGAGCTACAGACATTATTATATACAATTTCAATAGCATACATACATAAGGGTGACCAGCTTCTCTGGGAAACCCTACTTGTTGCCAAAGCACTGTGGGAATAAGATTATACTTCTAGAGTATTGCAGACAGATCCTAGAGCTGCACGCCTATTTTAGCCTAAAGAAGGTAACCAACATCCCATTCCCAATTACTTGTGGGAATTATGCATGCAGTCTCACCGCCGCTAAAGAAGTAGATAACAAGCTTAAAAGTTACAACTTAGCGGAGTTCTACCTGGTGTGGAAGCACTTTGACCCACATGGCAAGATCGTAGTTGCACTTCCCCAGGCCTTAGAGCCCCATAAATACCATATGGAAGTTTTTTGGGAAGGATGCCAAGATGATGTGGAGTTCTGGAGCTGGTATTATGTCTGTATGACAATGGGGATGATGGACAGATTAAAGCTCCAGAGATTTCCAAACGATTTCTCCAACTCCGGACCCACGATCGATCCCCAGTACAAGGCAAAGGGGATTGATAAGTTGGCGCTCCCACCAGTGGACTGGAATGCCCAGGAGGGTCCCACCATTGAAGAATTCACCCACGACTTGGTGGAGCACAGCCACGTCTATTTCAAAAGGGTGTGCCTCAGGAGTGTTCACAAAGCGGTACCACCGGTACCAAGGTTAACCTCGAGGGCTGGGACCTCCTCGTAGAGGGAAGACAGGGGAAAAGGAATAATGGAAACCCCACCTCCATAGGAGATCCCCATCAAAGAATAAATAAAACAGTCAATAGCAGCCTCCCAACAAATGAGGGAGAGTTTAATTACAATACTGGCCACTCTGGTGCTCATGATCGGACCAGTTTGTCCTCCTTCCTCTCCCTCGCTAGCGACCTTAATGGTTAAGGCAATAGGGATTGATCCTACAGAGGAACAGGTACTAAGGGATGCGGGGCCACCCTTGGTTACAAGACAAAAGAAAAGGCTTAATCCAAAGCCTAAGGTTGAGCCAGTGCCGGGAACGCCTCAAGTCCCACAAGTTGAGATGCTTTCTTCCGACTCTCTAGAGGCGGAGGAGGAATAGGAACCTGCTCATGTTCCAGCCAACCCTCCCCTACAGGATGAATTTGATGATGTCTTTGCAGCCAACGAGTTTGGAAACTTACAGGGGGCACTGAGCAGTAGGAGGTTGAGATCCCGAACTAGGAGGAGGCTCAAGAAGAAGAAGAGCAAGTGCAAAAACAAGAACAGGAACAAGAGAAAAAGGTAGAGGAAAAGAAGGAGATAGAACAAGAGATTGCCTTGGAAGTCCTAAAGGAACAGGACATGAAAGTGGACCAAAAAAGACTGAGAAAGAAGCTAGCATTAGCTGGGGAAACTAGACCTATGGGAGCAACCGTAACCCCTCCCGCCGTGTTCCAAGCACCACTCCTGGGGTCGACATTTGGGTAGGTAATAACTGCGGCTCAAACTTTAAATCTTGGCCTGTTACCTCCCCTGTTACCAAAAGAAGTGCCTATGGAGGAAGAAATCCCAGTAATGGAGGCTAAGAAAGAAATGCAAAAAGAAGAGGAAATCCCCAGAGTGGCCGATGAGGACCTGGATATGGCCAAGGATATAGAAGATAAGGCCGAAGAAGCAGATGTCACAGGGGAAGAGGTGGAAGAACCAAAGGATGCAGAGGAAAAGTGAATAGACACACATACCACTGAAGAGGCACCACAAGATACAGGGGAAAAGCCACAGGAGCAAACTTTGGCTAATAGGCCACCCCTACCGCCGCACTGGTTGCTAGAAACCAAGAAGAGGAAGGCTCCCCCGACCCCCAGCGCTCATCTCTCCCTGGCCAAGATGATGGCTCAGGTCCAAAATCCACCTAGGGCCAAGAAGGCCTGAACGATTCATACCCTTCAAACTGGGTCGGGCGGAGAAATAGTTGCGGTAGTGGCAACACCTCCCCCAGATGCTGACGAAGCAATGGCCAAGGCCAGAGACTACGATATCACAGAGATATCACTAGGAAAAAGAGGGAAATAGGGTGAAGTAAACCTCTTTAAAGAAGCGGCCAAGGCAGTGCAGGCCCATTAGGAAAAGGAGGCCCAAAGGCTCAAAGTAGAAAAGGAGAAAATGACTAACCTTATGGGGTTGCTAACTGAGCTGGCCCACCTGATCAATGTCATTCCTCTAGAGACCTCCACGTCTGATGCGCCACTGTCGTAGAGTGACATAGACTCCCTTCAAACTATGAAAAAGAAGGCCCAAGTGGTCGACGAGTGGGTCACTCTGTAGATAAGAAACACCCCACGCTTCTTGGCATCCACCCTCCCGGACTTGTACGTGGCTTGCCACATTTTGCATCAGGCAGAAAATATCATCAACATATGGGAGGGTGACATAGAAAATTATGAAGCATGGAAGGTATAATTTAAGGAACTCCTCAATCTCTGGGAGGACATGGTTTTAGAGTTTGGCATTTTTGGGGAGGAGTCGTTTGATTTTGTGAGGACCCAGCACTCCAAACTTGACCTCACATTGGAGGTGCTCAAGCAGCTGGTGGGGAATCTACGCGATAAAGTCAAAATAGTCCAATATTCTTCAAATTTATATAAGGCTTTTTTCACGAAGGTCTCCAGAGCTGACCCATTCAGCACTGACACATGCACGCTGGAGGAATACATTTTGGGGAAGTTTGATGAATTAATGGAGTCAAGATATCAATCCGTGGAGGGAGTAGACAGACCCCAAATGGCGAGATTGACTCGCGTGATCCTTAGTGGTCATGATGCGGCAAAAATGGCTGATGAATTTAAGGGGAATGTTCCAGAGTTAGGGGAGAAGATCAAGGTGGCAAAGTACCGACGGTCTGGCCTCAAAGAGATTCATGAGGATGGAATCTCCCACCTCCTCCAAACCTTCAATGACAACAAGCAACAATAAAATTTCTCCTAGGGCCGGAGAAAACTAAGCATCCTTGTATTCTTTATTCTTTCGGAATGAAAGTTCCCGGATCTCAGAGTCCCGGATCCTAAATTTTATATTCTTTTGAGTGATCCATGTCCCGGTCCCCGAGGCTGACCGGTAACTTTCAAAGTAGTTAATAAAGGTTGTCAGGGTAGTTGGCTACATCAAGGCACGTCAAATCAATGAAGGTTCTTTTGATAGATGGTCTTCCTAAGGTGTCGTTTAAGAAGAACACCTAGAACATTAGAGACAGGGCATCATTTTTCTCATTTATGAGGCATGTTGCCTCGATCTCGGGGGATCATATTTCTTCCTTCTCCTTCATTTCTCTCTTCTCTAGGCTGATTCTTCCACTCCACCCTCTTGTCTTATTCTTCTGACAGGTCAGACCTTCTCCATCTTGAGGTCTTTTGTAGCGTGGTGCAGGTAGTACGCCACCAGATATTATATTTTATTGCAAGATGTAAAATAGGGTTAGGGTTAGGGTTAGATGTAAATATGTATAAATAGTAAGTCTGGCCCTATTCCAAGGGTCAACAAAATTCGTGATTTTGTAGTCCACAGTAATAGAAGAGTCTTTCACTTATTATTTTGCAGAGCTCAATGCTCCTAAGTCTTTAAGATTTCAAGTAGTTAGATGCTCCCTTGGAGCCACCATTGTACCATGCACCAGTGCTTGCTAGAAGGAATGTTGATGAAGAAGAGAGAGTTCTTGCAATGATGTTGTTTGGTATTCGATATTCTGAGTTAATGGTATTTTATGTTTAATGTTCTTCATGTCTTATGCTCTGGTACTTAAAGTAGATTAACGACCTCCTTTCCCTTTCTACTGATAAAGTATGAACTGCTGGTTGTGTACTTCTTATGTATTTAGTATAGCATATTAGAGCATTATTGATGTATTGAATGTTTAACATAACTATAGGTAGATTAAACATTTCTAACTCTACAAGATCCCTTTTTTAGTTTATTTTCTAAGTGTAGAATGCTTGGAGAAACCTTACCCACCTGAATCCCCGAAGAGAACGAGTTGAAGTAACCAACTATCCCCCTTGAAAACAATCACCTCTCCCAATAGAGCCCCGCACCGTCGAGACCTGACATCCAGGTGCTTGGAGGCCCAGAGAACTTTGTTTCCTCGGATCACCTTTACAAGCGGAGTTGGCCGGTACCCTGGTACCCGGTGACAACTTATGACTATTGGCAGACTCGGTCACTGAAGTCCCGTCAACAAAAAATGGCTCTAGAAGGAGGGCATGAACTCATCCCCCTCTCAGTATTCCAAATTTACACCTTCTAAAGGTTCCCCAAGCCATATTTTTAGGAGTCAAGCCTTCAGCAGGATTGGGTCTTTCTCCCTAGAGAAATTTGAAAGAGTCCTTAGATCAGCCCCTAATCCCGGAAAGCTTGTTGAGCTCGAACCTCCTGTTCGAAAGAAACAAACCCTAAGAGTCACGTCAGCCACTATCTTTTAGATGTCTAGCATACTCTCAAATACCCAAACTTCCCAGATAATCACAGGGATTAACGTTCAATCTGCCCAAATCTTGAAATCCTTAATGGCTGTGTATTTCAGAAATATCGGGTCTGCAATGGAAACTTTTCCCGGTGTAATCAATGACTTACCCTCGCACCTAGAGAATATTTTCCCACGTTACAAGTATTTAGGCCCCCCGAACCGTAGAGGAACATTTACAGGCATACAAAGATGCCATGAACCGACACCAGATCCAACATGAGGATGTTGTGACCTAGATGTTTCCTTTGTCTTTGGGACAGAGCGAATTGAACTTGTACCTTAACCTTCCTACCAATTCCATCAACAGGTGGCAGGACATGGAAGACACCTTTCTGGCTGCCTTTCGTGTGCTTGTGGACCCAGCTTCATCTCACAGCCAGTTCATTTCTATTAGAAAGGAGCCCAATGAACCCCTCACAACATTCAATCATCGGTTCCAACGTGCCTTAAAGCGGTGCACGGGTCCTTTCATCCCATCCACGGAAGTGACCATACAGACCTATCTCAATGTGATGGACCCTTTCGTTGCCACTCTCTTCTAGAGAATGACTGTCTTGGGCGATCGGGATACCTTGGCAAAAGTTTACAACCTTGCCTTGGAATTGTCACGTGGTCTCAACAAGTCCCCAGGTAGGATAGGGAAAAGCACACCATTTAACACGATCCCCACACTGGAGAAGGTCATCATGATCTCCCAACTAGATAGACAACAGACATCTGATCATGCTCCTCTAGAGCCTCCTGTGCAAGAGCCAACTCATGGTGCCTTCACCTGTGAGACCATTTTCTTCAAGTCCTCCAAAGAAGATGGAGAAGAATCCAAATTACAAGGGTTCTTTAATGAATCTATCCTAGCCTTTGAAGCCAATGCCTTTACCAACCCGCGTGCTCCCTACAGTACTTGGAGCTAGGCTAGTAAAGGACTAGTTTACATGCCAACACCCCCAAAGGAAACCCCTCTTTGGAACAACACAACTGACTGACCTATGCCTCCAAAAGGCCTCAACTCTAACCAAGCAAAAGGCCTGACTGAGGAAGGCCACCAATTCCTGGGAGGAAGATTTGATATTACAAGGGTGTCAGAACAAACCACCACCTCTATGACCCTAATGGAGGTCTTGGTAATCTATCCTAAGCATAAAAAGTATCTTCTGAAGCTCTTAGAAAACCCGAAAGCTGTCACCTACCTACCAAGACAGTCTCCTTTGAAGACGCTAATGCGGCTATCTTCTGGGGAAACACAGAAGATCCTCCATTCCTACTAGGCATGAATATACAAGGAAAAAACATACACAACTGCCTAGTAGATTATGGGGCTTTAGGAAACATCATGCCCCTATCCATATGCCAGAAGCTTAGATTCCAACCTACCCCATCCAATGGCGTGGTGATTCAATTGGATAAGACCGCTGTGAAGATGGTCAGAGAACTAAAGAATGTATGGATACAACTCATCTAGGACCCCGGGATAGCTAGCATAATTGACATCCAAGTGGTGGACATCCTAGAGACTTATGGAATGTTATTAAGTCATAATTGGTCTAGGTTCTTGAATGAATACTTTTCAACCAACTTCTCCCATTTGTATCTCCCCTGGGAAGGAGAATCAAACAAGATTTGGGTCAAAAGTGAGCCCTAGATGAAACAGGCCCTTACTGAGGTTGGGAGGGTTAATGAGGTCTTCTTCTTTGAGACTTCCCCTGGGGTGTACCAACCCTATGAAATCTTAATGTTCAATTTGACCCCTGGGGAGGATCCCATAGTTCTACAGAGGACCCAAGACCTAGAAGAAAATTTGAAGGTTGAGGTCAATTTTCAAGGTGCCATAGCAGCCCCCGCCACACTCTTGTCCAAAACTTGGTGCCGAGTTCACTATCAGAAGCATTTAGAGTTAGAGTGTGAGCCTTGCCTTTCCACTGCCACCTAGCTTATCAACGCCTCCCAAAATAAAGAACATACAACAGATTCCCTAGAGCCCAGTATTTCTACTAGAAGCACTTCCTCAGTGCCTTTTCTCCAATAATATCAACCCCAAACCACTCTAGAAGAAAACCTTACCTACGTGCCAACATCTTGGGAGGAAACTCCTCCCAAGTCTCCCAAAATTAATCCAAAATTTGTTTTTCCTCCCTAGCTCAAGATTACGAACGATGATTTATGGACCCTTAAGTTTGATGGGTCCCGGTCCAAACAAGGTTGTGGGGTCGAAGAAGAATTGATCAACCCATGAGGGAAATCCTTCCTTGCATCCTACAAGCTGTAGTTAAATTGCACAAACAATGTCACAGAGTATGAGACCTTGGTCCTTGGACTCCTATTTGCTTTATGAAAAGGAATCACTCACCTTCAAGCTCTGGGTGATTCAGATTTGATCATCAAGAAAGTCCGGAGTCAATACACATGTCATGATAAGATGTTGGCTTCATACCACAATTGGGCCTGGAGTCTTCTTGAGGATTTTGATGCCTTCAGAATTGACCTCATTCCCCAGAGATGAAATTATGTCCTGGATGCCCTAGCTGTCTCTGCCAGCACACTTGAGCCTATGACTGGCTCACGACTCTAGATATTTTCTGTTGAGATGATCCCCACCCCGTCCATCCCAGACAATGTTACCCACTTTCAGGTTTTTGAGGATGATCAGCACATCCTGGCCCTCATGGTCAATGTCAGTGTCTTTGAGGACCAGATAGTGGAAGAATGAGATCATGATGATACTGGACAAGGTGATTAAGATGATGGGATCATGGACCTATCCGCTAACACCATCCCAAATGGGATGGTCACACTTGAACGAATCTTTGAATCAGACCCTCGGGCCTGGGAGAAGATATCATCCTCCTCCGAGGGAGGAAAATTTGAGAAAGTGAACATCAGCCAGCCCAGTGAAAAAATATGATACACATAGGCACCTCTTGCTCCCCCGAGGAGAAGGAGAAGATTCTTGCGATTCTCCGAGAATATATAGATGTGATTGCTTGGGGGTATGAGGATTTGAAAACATATGACACATCCACCATGACTCATACCATCCCCCTGAAAC
The DNA here is from genome assembly GCA_018584345.1 of Thuja plicata. NCBI lineage: Eukaryota > Viridiplantae > Streptophyta > Pinopsida > Cupressales > Cupressaceae > Thuja > Thuja plicata. The sequence continues at coordinate 1,300,415 of MU226123.1, forward strand.
CTGATGCTAAGCCTTTTTAGCAAAATAAATGACCGGTCAACCCACTAATCGAACCTCTGATTTGTCAGGAAGTAGAGAAACTATTATCGGCTTGGATAATCTTTCCAGTCTAGCACACAATGTGCGTTGCCAATTTGGTTCTTGTTAGAAAGAAGAGCAGCTAAATCCACCTTTGCATGGATTTTTGAAACCTGAACAGAGCCTCCAAGAAGGCTAATCACCCTCTCCCCTCATTGGATGAGGTATTGCAAATAGTAAATGGATCCCAAATGATGTCTTTCTTGGATGGATACTCTGGATATAACCAAGTAATGGTTAAGTACAAAGATAGAGATAAAACAACATTCACCACCAAGTGGGGAACATTCACGTACCAAAGAATGCCTATCGGCTTGATCAACGTAGGGGCCACATTTTAGAAGGCTATGGACATTGTGTTCAAAGGCCTTGTAAATCAGTGTATAATCATCTACATGGATGATCTAACCGTATTTTCTTGGGATAGGCATGAGAGGTGTTGCCAGTATGGAATATCCCTTAACCCAAAGAAGTGCATATTCAGGGTCACCGAGGGGAAGCTGCTCAGGCATATTGTCTCTGAGAAGGGTATATCCATTGACCCTGAGAGAGTTGAAGTGTTGCTAAACCTACAAATTCCTGGTAGCAAGAAAGAGATGTGATCCTTCTTCGGGAAGATCAACTTTTTCTGGTGGTTCATCACTGGATTCGCCAAGATAGTCAAGCCACTCAATGAGATGATGAAAAAGGACACTAAGATTGAGTGGAGTCCAGAGGCAAGGTAGGAATTCACCCAAATCAAACAAAAGATAACAGAGGCACCTATTCTGGCTAGTCCAGACTACTCCCTTCCGTTCTACATTTATTCCTTTGCCTCACCGCATTCTACTGCGGCAGTATTGACCCAAAAGGTCGAGGAGGAAGAACGAACCATAGCTTTCATGAGTTCCCCCTTTAATAATGTTGAAGTCCAGTATTCATCATTGGAAAAGCATGCCTTTTCTCTTGTTCACGCTGTGAAGAAATTCTAGCATTATATCCTCTGGAGCAAGGTGCATGCTATCATCCCGGACCAGGCTGTGAAATCTCTGCTGATGCAGAGTGAGTTGGGTGAGAGACAAGGGAAATGGATGACCATCCTCCAAGAGTATGACTTGAAAATATAGCCCATGAAGATAGTATGAGGCCACAGATTAATTCAAGCAATGGCAGAAGAGACCTCGAACGTAGAATGCCAAACATACATAGTGGAGTCTATCACTCAAGACCTATGGTACACTGATCTGGTGTACTTACTGCTAAACAACAAGTGCCCAAAGGGGTTAGCTCCCAACAAACATCGTGCCTTGCAGATGAAAAGTTCCCACTTCATGATTAAAAACTCTATGCTTTACCGTAGGAATTACGAGGGAGTGTACCTTCGGTGCATTGATAGGGATCAAGATGCTAAGATAATTGAAGAATTTCATGGGCAGTTTGGGACCGGGCATGGCTCAGCTGACACTACCACCCATTAGATCCTCCGGGCTACATATTATTGGCCCTACATATTCAAAGATGTCTACACTCATGTCTGAAGGTGTCACACTTGCCAAACTGTGGCACACCATGAGTGTAACCCGGCTATGCCTCTACAACCGGTCTTCGAGGCTAGGCCTTTCACCCAATGGGTATTTGACTTCATCAGGGAAATCAACCCTAACTCATCTACCAACTATTGGTACATTCTAACTACTACTGATTACTGCACCCAGTGGTCTGAGGCCATACCTTGCAGAAACAACATGTCAGACGTAGTTATCAAATTCCTAGAAGAAAACATCGTCACAAGATTTGGAATGCCCTTCACCATAGTATGTGACAACGGTCTAGCATTCTCTTTGGCACAACTATTCGAATGGACCTATAACTAGAAGATCACTCTAAATTTTTCCAACAACTATTATCTCTAGGGGAATGGCATTGCTGAATCAACAAACAAAAATTTGCTTGAAGTGATCAAACACCTACCAGAACAGAATCCCTAGGATTGGCACCAAAAGCTAAGATTCACCCTCTAGGTGGATCGCATTTGAATTAAGGCTGCCTTGGGAACATCCCCATTCCACCTGGTTTATGGCCAAAACCTAGTATTCCCAATAAACTTATAGATCCCAGTTTAATAGTTCATGTAGGAATTTAGTAACCGGGACAACATTGTGGAGGTTCAGCTCTTGAACCTAGTGCAGATGGAGGAATAGTGGGATGTAGCCCTTGAGCATTTCACATGTCATCAAGTAGTGGTAAAGTGATGGTTTGACTGAAGAGCCCAATATAAGGCCTTTCATATTTCAGACCTGGTCCTATTGTGGGACAAGGCCTAGGAAAAGAAAGGAAAGCACACCAAGTTCCAATAGCTCTGGCTTGGACCATATTTAATTTCAGAAATTTGCGGGGAAAATACCTATCGCCTCAACACTATGACTAGAGAACTTGTCCCCTTGCCCATTAATGGACAGTTCCTAAAACATTATTTCGAATGAGGTTAGTTTGCCTGAGGTTGTATTCTATATAAAGTTCTTAGCTTGTAAATATTTCTTTCCTGGTGTCTTGTTGGGAGGTACCTTGCCTTGTGAATAGTCTTGTCAGCCATCCTCTAGGACTGCCTTTTTCTTTTCTTGTTTCGCTTTTCTTGTATCCTTTCTGGGTCCCAGTGTGTTTCTCTCCCTTTGTAATGATTGGAATGATTCGCATAACATCGGGCCTCCAGGGCGTCGCCTTTAGCATGAATGAACTTAGGAACCTGTTGTTAGCATGATGGAATCGGTCCAATCCCCAAAGTTGTTTTGCAAGTTTAGTAGTACATTCACTTTGAGCAATTGTCATCGGGTTTTATCTCTAGAAGTCTGGTAATCAGTGAACTGAAAACAAGGGACAAGTAATCGAACACGTCGGGGGTAGATCGGTTGCACTAGTAGATTGACCTAGGTTTGAAATTTTAAGGATCCTTCCCAAACTCAGAGCTTTCTATACCCATCGTACTAAGATAGGTGGAAGGGTGAAAGAAGTACCGCCATTGAATTTAGCTAAGCTTTAAGCTTAATGGTGAAAGAAGTACCGCCCTCCCATCCAAAAAACAAAGAAGAGAGAATTAGGATAGAACTCTGGATTCTGAAGGGAACAAGCATCTGATGACCTCAACATTTGATCTACTTAGTGCTTACTCTCTGCTTCCCCTTGAGTTCATTGACTTGATTCTCTTCCAAAGCACACACTCCACCATTGATGAAAGGATCATGGATTAAATCACGTATGGCCGGATTTTCTCAGATTGATTACTCTTTACAAGTAAGATGCTTCAAGTAACAATTTATTTCAGTTTTGGTAACCAGAGGTTCTATAGTTCTCGAATGTGATAAGGCATCTATCCTAGAGGGTCACCATTTTTTATGCCCTACATCCCCATCCCTACATTTTGTGTGCAAAATGTTGGGTCCCCCTTTTTTTTTTGGTGTTGTTGTTCCTGGCCTTCGGCTCTTGCCTTGGCTTTTCTTTTATTTATTTTTTTTTCTTTCCCTGGGGATTTCTTTCCCGTGGTGTTCTATTTTTCTTTGTGTTTTTTCTTATTGTTCCTCTGAGACCCAGTCCCAGAGTTGTTTTTTGTTTCTCCAGGATCTGGATTCCAGACTCCATGATTCTTTGCCACGATGTCTTCTTTTCACAAGAGGATATGGTTGCACAAAATCCCCAGGCCCAGAGTTTGGAGGTCTGCTTGTCCAGTGCTGGTGGAAGGAAGGTAACTTGCTTTTACCACGGGTATAAAAGGAAAACACCAGTCACTTTCACACTTACCGCGATTAAAACACTCGAATTATCACAGTATTTTGAGCAGTTTAGTGTGAGCTATTTCAAACCGTTCCAAGCAATTGCAGGTGGTCTGTGGTGATTAGAGGGGTTATATTGTGCTACAGAGGTCACTTTACAGTTTTTTTGGCTCCCCACCTTCCTTCCATCCTCCAATTTTCCAGGTGGATTTTCCTATTTTCGCTTTCGTCTGGTTTTTGTTTATTTTCACCTCGCTCTGTGTTGTTATTTTCTGTTTCATCTTTTTTGTGTTTTTTTGTCTAGTTTTTTCACCCATTGGTGGGTTGGCCCTACCAGAAGGTTTTTCGCCCTCTGTGCAGATGTAGGTTTAGCTGTAGATGTTGTAGTTTCTATACATTGGTGCGTTGTAGTCTGTCATAGTTGTGTCGACTTGGCTGTGATGTATATTTTGTATAGTTCAAATGTATATCCACTTTCTTTGGCCTGTATATACCCTTTAGCCCTTGTATATATGTCACTTCTTCTAAGTTTTTGTGTATCCTTCCATCCTGTGGGTGAGTTCTTCATGCCTTCTCCATCCCATCTACCAAACTCGCGTGTTCAAAATGCAGAATACCACCTGTTTGAAACTCGGCTCTTGAGTAGTTTCAACCAGTCAATTTTCTCTCTCCGATAATCAGCCTTAATGGCTTCCACTTATGTCCCACATATGCATTCAAAACTGCCCAAGTAGCATCCACTTTTTGCGCGTTTGGACAGTTGGCTCTGCCACCTTAACCATAACTTCCATTTATTGCACAACCACATGACGCCCACGTGGGTCTGATAGGTTTTTTTTTTGGGCACATTACAATGGTCAGTTTTTCAAACCCCGGGTCTCTCCTCTATCAACCCACATTTCACTTTTGTTAATATGGTGAGACCCCCGGGCCCGAACATTGGTTAAATTTCCAAGTTTTGCAAAATATATGTGCTTTCCATGATTTTTGAACTAAACTAACTTTTCAAGCAAAAGCAGCACTATGGTGATAAGATCCCCGGACCCCGGGTTATTATTATTATCTATATATATGTTCTGATGGTCATTTTGCCTTACAAGTTTTAAAAGGTACACTTTCATCATGTTTGAAGCATCTGCATCTTCACCACCCACAAGTCTGAAACTTCCTTCCACGACAGTCACCCAGGCAGCCATAAGATCTAAAATGGAGAGGGCCCTAGAGAAGATGCCTCTCACCATGAAATATGTTAAGGACAATGTTATATTGGGATCAAAGATTGATTCCAAGGTTCAATCAATCATCGACACCAGTGTCAGGATGTGGGCTGAAATGCAGGCTCTGGTAAAGGTAATGTACATTCAACGGCAGGTCGAAGATCCACTAGCAACCAATGTTGGGGATTTTGTGATCCTCAAGGCCACCTATTTTCTGTCTTCCTTGCAGTGTCTGGAATTGATTCTCACATTGGCATCACATTACAACTCTTTTTTCCATGCTGCCATGCTCGTCGCCCCAGAGCCCACCGGTTATCCAACTCCCATGGTGTCTCTCAATGCCGCCACCTTCCAAATGGGCTTGGGGATCCCTCATTTTAACAAGCCAGCTGTGGTCACTAGAGAAAAAACTTTAGCATAGTTCAAGCCATTGGAGGAAGTAGCCTGAATATACATAAATAACCACTGGCTCAAAACCCCGAAGAGGATGAAGCTAGAACTCCCCTGGTCCAAATTCAAGGAAACTATCTAGATGGGGATAATAGCACTATGTCAGGTCTTCGCCCAACCCCATGCCCGAGAGTTTTTAGCATGGATGTACTATTTTCTATTGGGCATCTCCACCAAGGGAGAATATTTTGACTGGGTGACCATCATCTCCAACCACATGGATTCGCAATTCCTCCAAGTGGTTCAAAAGAGGAAGTTCTATATGACTTCCTATGTTCTCTGGGCACTGGCACAACAATGCCCAGCTACCAATGGGTTACTGACATCAGGCATGATTGGGATAGCTCCTAAAAAAAAGGCTCCCTGGGATTACTTCCCACAAATTAAATGGGAGGCCAGCTTCCCCAGTTTCTGCAGAGTCAACGATGCATTCTTATCTTACAACCTGCTCAAACCCACCTGGGATGCACAATACTGCCTATCTACAGAGGCGATGAATCTAGTCTAGAGCTACGGAAATTATTATATACAGTTTCAACAACATACATACATAAGGGTGACCGGCTTCTCTGGGAAACCCTACTTGTTGCCCAAGCACTGTGGGAACAAGATTATCCTTTTGGAGTATTGCAGGTAGATCCTGGAGCTACACGCCTATTTCAGCCTAAACAAGGTAACCAACATCCCATTCCCAATTACTTGTGGGAATTATTCATGTAGCCTCGCCATCGCTAAAGAAGCGGATAATGAGCTTAAAATTTACAACTTAGCAGAGTTCTACCTGGCACGAAAGCACTTTGACCCACACGGCAAGATCGTAGTTGCACTTCCTCAGGCCTTAGAGCCCCATCAATACCATATGGAAGATTTTTGTGAAGGATGCCAAGTTTATGTGGAGGTTCAGAGTTGGCATTATGTCCAAATGACAATGGGGATGATGGACAGATTAAAGCTCTGGAGATTTCCAAATGATTTCTCCAACTCTAGACCCACGTTTGTTCCCCAGTACAAGGCAAAGGGGATCGATAAGTTGGTGCTCCCACCAATGGACTGGAATGCCTAGGAGGGGCCCACCATTGAAGAATTCACCCGCGATGTGGTGGAGTGCAGCCATGCCTATTTCAAAAGGGTGTGTCCCTAGAATGTTTGCAAAGCGGTACTATCGGTACCAAGTTTAACCCTGGGGGTTGGGACCTCCTCGCTTAGGGAAGATAGGGGAAAAGGAATAATGGAAACCCCACCTCCACAGGAGATCCCCATCAAAGAACAAATAAAAAAATTAGTAGCAGCCTCCCAACAAATGAGGGAGAGTTTAATTACAAGACTGGCCACTTCAGTGCTCATGACCTGACCAGTTCATCCTCCTTGCTCTCCCTCACTAGTGGCCTTAATGGTCAAGGTGACAGGGATCGATCCTACAGAGGAAAATGTACTAAGAGATGTGGGGTCACCCTTAGTTACAAGATGAAAGAAAAGGCTTAATCCAAAGCCTAAGGTTGAGCCAGTGTTGGGGATACCTCAAGTCCCACAAGTTGAGATCCTTTCTTCCAACTCTTCGGAGCTGGAGGAGGAATAGGAACCTGCTCATGTCCTAGCCAAACCTCCCCCGCAAGATGAATTTGACGATGTCTTTGAAACTGATGAGTTTAGAAACTTACATGCGGCACTGAGTAGCATGAGGCTAAGATCCTGGACTAGGAGGAGGCTTAAGAAGAAGAAGAACAAGTGCAAAAACAAGAATAGGAACAAGAGAAAAAGGTAGAGGAAAAGAAGGAGATAGAACAAGAGATAACCTCTGAAGTGTCAGAAGAAAAGGACATGGGAGTGGACGAACAAAGTCTGAGTGAGAATATGGCATTAGCTGGGGAAACTGGACCTAGAATATATGGATAAGGTTTAGAACAATGGATATTTTCTCATAAAAGTAACCCTATGCACATATTATCCACATACATCTAATTGTAATTGATAAGAAGTGTAAATCTGGAAATGTTTGTAAAGGAAAATGGAATAAAATACATACCTCCAAAAAAGAACATGTTGAAAAACCTGTCAGATGGTCTCGAAAACTGTTGATTTCCACACTCTTGAACTGAGAATGTGAGATCTACAAAACCTAGAAATCTTTTTCTGATCTGGCTCAGTTCTAATTTTGACCCTCAAGTCAATGTCGACTTTGACCCAAAAAATTTTATTCTGACCTAGGCCAGAATCGACCTCCGATTATGATCTAAAATATCTGACAAAGAATATGTTTTAGGATCCCAGTAGTTTGCCAAAAAGGGTATCCAAATCTGCACTCCAATTCGCTATTTGAAACCTACCCCTTCAATAAAAATGGTTTTTTTGTTAGGGGGAGGGGTTTGCCTTGGTCAAACCCTAGTTTTGGAATTAACCTTAAAGTATAATTGAAATTGCATAAGTAACAAAGTAAATAAATGAATTCACCTTGCTTGTATAGAAACCCTTGTGGAGGATTCGAATCCTTGAACCCAAAAGTATGGATGCTCCAAATGAATGTATAATGTAGGATGTCTTAAATCAATTATCTTTAGATCTTCGACACCAATCTTGAATGGATCTTGGAATAGGAAGAGGCTTGCATGGATGTGAATGGAGAAATCTTCAACAAGAGGGCTCCATAGAGCTTTGAATCCTTCAATGGCTACCAATGGATCTCCTTGATGAATTGTATGCTTGAATTCTTGAATGCTTGAATGCTTGGGAGTAGATGAATTCTTCAATAGATATTTAGCTTGCTTCAAATCTTGCTTCTTAGCTTGTCCTTCACACCTAGATTTCACTTCTTCAAGTCTTAGAGAAAATGAGAGGAGAAGGCTTCCTTATATATGAATCTATGGCACAATATTCTAGAGAGGCCTACATAGGAGAATTAAATTCCAATTAGACCTATATCCCTAGAAGTGGACCTATATTAAATATAATTTAAGATTCATCATTTCGGAACCCAAAACAGCCGACCCAAAAGTGGGAAATGAACTTTTCCAAAGCCCAACATCCGGAAACCCCAGAAACTTTGAAATTTGGACCCTGGGTTAGAATTAAGGTCTATTCTAACCTAGGTCATGGTCAAGGTCAACCTTGATCTAGGTCAAGGTTGAGGTCAAAATTGACCCATAAAGGTCCATTTTGACCCTGAGGTCAAAAATCTCACTTTTGCAGTTTAGGATGTCAGAAAAAGGTCAGAGAAAAGTGGGAAATAGGGAAGAATAGGAGAGAAAGCCATATCCAATTCAAAGACCCATTCAAGGTGCTTGACATGACACCAAACTACTTACTCGGAAGGCTAAACTAGTCCACAATGGAAGTGCTTCCATTTTCTGACTATACAATAGATATCCCCTTTTGTGATTCTTTTCTTTGATTCCAAGATTTTTACAGTCGTGATTCTTATCCTTGAACCCTTGAACTTCAGGATCCTTTGTCAAATTATTCCTCTTTTTAATCTTCCTTTTCTTCTTTGACTTAGGCTTATCTTGACTAGACCTAGAGCATTCTCCTTCCTCTAAGCCAATACCATTCTTGTCAATTTCTCTGAGTTAGAAATGCTTGTAGCTTATTAGAACTGATCTCAAGCTTATCCTTTAGATCATGTGCAATTCTGAGCTCTTCTTCCATAGTTCTATCCCACTAATCAACCATACATGATTTGTCCACTTCTCTGACTTCAACCATTGAGATTAGATAGATCTAATCTTCTACAATTCTTTGACACTATGTGTTGAGGTTTCCTTCAACAGTCTTTTGATTCTCATTATCCTTAATTTTCTTCATATCAATCTCCTACTAATTTTGAGAATTTGGGTTGTTAAAACTTGTGGATCCCCTCTCTTTAACTAATTTTCATGCATCAATTATTACTTTCTTTTGGATCACTGACCCTTTTGTATTATTCTCATCAAAATTTTGCACTTCAAAAGATATACCAATACTTTGTTCATCTAATTTTTTTTGCAAGAATCAGACTGACTTCTATTATGCTAAAAAATTAGGTAACTATCTTCAGAATGAATCAATGTTTTATACCTTTATTCTATTTTCTTCATTTGTGACTCTAGTACCGTTCCTTCATCTTTTCTTACACTTTGTATGTGATTATGATTTTTAGGATGATTTAGTCTTAAGCAATTGGGTATCATATGTTTTACCACCAATGTTGGTGTTTCTTTTTCATTACTTGTATAAGTCTCCTCCTTTGCATTTATAGTACCAATTTTTACTTTATTTTTATGTTCCTCCTAGTCTCTTCTCACTTTCTTATCAGCATGTGTATTTTTGCATGATTTGCATAGATTATTAATGTCTTCATTTACTCTGGCATTTGCACTTTCTACTATCCTTCTCAAAAAAAAATTTAACACTTGTATGATTTACTTTTGGTAGAGTATCCAATAAATAATCCATCATCACTATTGATGTAACACTTGCTACCAAAAATTATGAAATACTTCAAAGTAGGAACATTTCCACACCAAATTTCATAAGGTGTCTTAAATGTTCCTCTTCAAATCTACGCTCGGTTTAATGTATATAATCCAATGTTAACCACCTCTCTCCAAAACATTTGTGGAGCATCTCCTCCTATCATCATGGTTCTTGTAGTATCAAGGATTGATCTAGTTATTCTTTACACAGCTTTAATTTATTGTGGATTCTTTGGTATAGATAATTCTCTTAATTCCATGTTCTTCACAAAAAGTATTGAACTCTCTAGATGTGAATTCCCCTTCTCCATCTGATCTTAGGCATTTAATCATTTTTCTACTTTCATTCTCAATCATGAATTTGAAGACTTTGAATTTTTCAAAAGTTTCAAACTTTGCTTTCAAGAAGGTCACCCAAACCACTCTAGAGTAATCATCAATGAATGTAATATAATATCTATCCCCTTGCATTCCTTTTATCTTTGCAGGACCACATAAATCAGTATGAACAAGATCTAACAATCTATTTGTGCTTTCATCCTTAGATCTGAAGGTAGTTATTGTTGACTTACCTAACTGAAATTCCTTACAATAAGATTTAGTGGGTTTCTTCAATCTAGGAAGGTTTCTAACAACATAGGTAAATCTTATAGTCAATATTTTAAAAATCTACACAACATAGTCTCTTGGGCCATAGACAACTTTCATCATCTTGAATAATGTAGCAACTTCTCATATTAGTATTCAAATAAAATACATTACCTCTTGTATTGGATCCTATTGCAATCACCTTTGCACAATTGTCTACAATCTTGCATCCGTCATTCATGAAGTGCAATCTATCTCCATTGTTCATCAATTTTCCTACACTATGAAGATTATGTCTCAAACCTTCTACATAAGTCACACATTTGCATTCATCTATCCATCTCAAGAAAAAAATCATCTACCTCTGATCACACCTCCAGTGTTGTCTCCACATCTTACCATACTGCCATCAACTTTCTCAAGGCTTACAAATTTACTCTTATTACTGGTCATATGGTGAGAGCATCCAATGTCCATCTCCCAATCACCCATTTTGATGGTTTGCAAAGTTGAGACCCCCTTTTTTTGTCAATACAATCAGTGGAATGTAAGAAGGCATAGAACCTACATATTTGCAATCATCTTCCTTTAATAATGCAATGAAAAACTAGTGAGCTTGAAATCATTAGAATTAGTACTTTTTTATTCTTTCATAGTGCATGAATTAGTGGCCATGGGATCTATAGGCTCAATATATTTTTCTTTAATAGGATTTTTTGTGATTTTACTATTGTTTGCATTAGTGTCCTATAATCTACCTTTTGAAATTGCAGATTCCTTAATAGCAATCAGTGCTCCCAACTTTTGAATCTCTCTTTGTTCCATTTCAAGTTCCTTCATAAGTTCCATCATTTCCTTCTCACATATTGACAATATTTTTAAGTGCATCTTTCTCTATTTTGATCTCTTAATGTCCTTCTTACAATTTGTCATACTATATCTCCCTTAAGTCGTTAGGCTTCCTTCAAGGGACCAGACTCTGATACCAATTGTTGATACTATGGAAATGAACAACTAAGAGGGGGGTGGGTGAATTAGTTGTTCCCAATTAGCCAATACTCAAAAACCTTCAACGTTCAAAACCCCTTTAGTATAGTAACTTATCAAGCATACAACTCTAATGTTCAAATCAGATTATGTAATTAAACAATAAGCATGAAAACAATAGATCTAAAACACATACACAATTATTGACACCAAGTTTTTATCATGGAAACCCTATTAGGGGTAAAACCACGGTGGGGATGAGTATCCACAATAAGTAAATGCCTTGTTAGAAGTAAAACTTATTACAATGTATATGGGAAATGTACTTGCATCCAAGCTCACTGCCTAGAGCTCACTATTCAAATCAAAAGTCTTGAGCTACAACTCTAAGGAAGGCTCACTGCCTTACATATTTTATCACTAAAATGATTGAGCATACTCCAATCTGGTAGGTTTTTGTGAACTACTAAGAATGACAATCTCAATATTTGACTACAATTCCTTATAAGTACACTTTGTAGATATTTGTTCAACCTCTTGTTAAAAAAATTCTAATTTCACTAAATTGAGCTCTCCCTCTACTAGCCACCTCTGACATCCTCATCCATGATCCTTCACTTGAATTTTCCCTAATCATTCATTTTATACAAGGAACTAGGTCGGAAAAACCTAACTCATCATCTCTTACAATCTACAGGCTAGATCCCTTAATTTTAATTCATCTATGACTTCTTAATCTTTCCTACATACTATAACCATCTCCTCAAGATCATAAATCTCCCAGATAGCATTTTTTGTATTTGCACAATGTGATTTACCAACTAGGTTGGCCAAGAACAAAATATACAAATGAAAATATTATCATTGACCAAAAATTCAACCAATCAGGTTCTTTTGATCTATGTGGATCGCCAAATCATCAAGAACATACCTCAAGAACATCCTACATCATCATCAAAAACACTCATCCATTCAAATCCATCACAACCATTGGATTTGTCAACTCTTTTTCACCAAGCCATGGAGAACATTTTTATCAAACGACTGAGACTTTAATATTATGCCTTGCAGACCTATGAAGTATAAAATCTTTGTGTTTAACATACCTAACTATTTCCAAGACACACTCCTAAATGTTCTCCTTGAAATTTTTACTCTGTTGAGCACTCCATACCTTTTTCTAGCTTCCAGTTAACACTAACTATCATCTTTTCTGTCAGTCAAATTTTGTAACTTGTTTACCTATCCAAATCTTCATGTACCATTCTAAAACATTTAGTGAACATAGTAAACACCTTCAAAAACCTTCTTCTATGTGTGTGACTCCATATCTATCATATCCTCTTCTCACTGAACCTTTCAACACTCTTCTCCACTGGCTAACCTACAAACGTTAAGTTAGTAATAACCAGTCTATTCTTTTGATCACTTCTTCTAATCAATTCCTCTGCTATGTTGACATCAATTCCAACACATTCATCTTCCAATTTTACATTATTCCAATAGGGAATTACCCCAAGCTTACCTCAGAGACACTCAAATTTATCCTTTGGTAAGGGCTTTGTAAATATATCTACAATCTTCTCTTTAGTAGATACATACTCCAATTTGACTTCTTTCTCACTGACTCTGTCTCTCAAGAAATGATATTTGATAGAAATATGCTTTTTCTTTGGATCCAACATAGGGTTCTTTGAAATATTGATAACGCTTCAATAATCACAATAGATAGCAATAGGATCATCATCAATCACTCTGATATCTTTCAACATTTGTTTCATCCATACCACTTGTGTATAATTAATAGTAGAAACAACATACTCAACTTGAGGAGTAGATTGTGATATAAAATTTTATTTCATACTTGCCCATAAAACTAATCTCTTACCCAAAATTAATGCTCCACCACTAGTGCTTTTTTCTATCATCCTCATTACCTACCCAATCCGTATCAGTATATGCACTCAACGTGAAATCATCATCTTTATCATACCATAAGCCATAATCAATTGTTCCCTTCAAGTATCTAAATATCCTCTTAACATCAACAACATGTGATTCATACGGTTCTTCTTGAAATATAGCAACAATGTAAACAACATTCATAATATCTGGTCTAGTTTGTGTCAAATATAACAATCCACAGATCATTGATCTATATCTAGTATTATTTTCATTAGGTGTATCATCAATCTTTATCAACTTTTAACCAGTAATCATAGGTGTACCAACAGGTTTTGAATCATCCATACTAAATTTCTTCAACAATTCTTTCACATACTTAGACTGAGAAATGAGTATACCTTTATATGTTTGTGTAATTTGTAGTCTAAGAAAGAATTTCATCTCACCTATCATAGACATATCAAATTCCTTCTGCATCTCACCAGAAAATTCTTCATCCAACTTGTCATTTACACCAAAAATTATATCATCCACAAAGACTTCAACAATCAAAATGTTATCATTAACAACTTTGAAGTACAAATTACTATCAGCAGTACCTTTATTGAAACCAATATTCAATAAATACTTATCTAACCTTGTATACTAGGCTCTAGGGGATTTCTTCAAGCCATATAAATATTTCTTTAATAAGAAAACCATGTCTTCTTTATCAGTCAAAGAAAAACCATATAGTTTCTCAATGTATACTTCTTCCAACTCTCCATTCAAGAATGTGGAATTAAAGGCCATCTAATATACCTTGAAATTTTTGTAAGTAGCATATGAAAGAAACATTATAATAGCTTCAATTCTAGAAATAGGAGAAAAGGTCTCCTTAAAATTAATACCTTCTATCTAAGAATATCCTTTACAAACAAGTTTGGCTTTGTTCTGAACCACTTTACCATCTTCATTCAATTTATTTGTGAATACCCATATAGTATCAATCACATTCTTGTCCACAGGTCTAGGAACAATAATCCATGTCTTATTCTTTTCAATCTGTTCCAATTCTTCTTCCATAACTTTGAACCAACTTTCATCTTTGCATGCTTCATCAACATCCTTAGGCTCAATCTTAGAAATCAAACAAACTTTATTCCTATCAATTCTTGTTTGTATTCTAAACACCTTTGTTTCTATCACCAATAATCTGATTCTCTGAATGATTTAAATTTATATACCTTGGAGTCTTTGTATTTGCATTTGTAGCCGACTCTTGTATTTCAAACTCTTCCTCATATCCAACTTCTATATTTTGTTCTTCTGATCCATTTTGATTTTGTTCTTGCACAATCTAACTCTCTTCTTCATCATTTGATTCATAACTACAATATCTAACTGGTTTCTAAAAAATTTCATCCACTTTCACATTATCACTCTCAATTATCTTTCTCAATCTATTTTTATAACATTTGTATGCTTTTCTCTTTGTAGAATAACCAAGAAATATTCCCTCATCACTTTTAGGAATAAAATTTCCTAAATCTTCATCTCTCTTAATATAACATTTGGTTCCAAAGATTCTGAAATAATTCACAGTATGAATATGACCATACCAAATCTCATAAGGAGTCTTACTAGTACCATGTTTTATTTGAACTAGGTTTAGTGTATAGACAGGAGTGCTAACAACTTCTCTCTAATAGATCTGCAAAATATTTCCTTCAGCCATCGTAGTCCTTGTAGTGTCAAGTATTTTTAAGTTCCTTCTTTCTATAATTTCATTCTACTATGGGGTCCGCAGAGCATAAATTTGTCTCTTTATTCCATGCTCTTTGCATCAAACTCTCTAGATGTAAACTCTACACCTCTGTCAGATCTCAAAAATTACAGCTTCATACCTATCTCAGTCTCAACCATAGCTCTAAAGATCTTGAATTTGTC
This sequence comes from Thuja plicata, assembly GCA_018584345.1. NCBI lineage: Eukaryota > Viridiplantae > Streptophyta > Pinopsida > Cupressales > Cupressaceae > Thuja > Thuja plicata. The sequence goes on from MU226123.1 coordinate 1,315,757, forward strand.
AAATTCCTTAGATTTTTCTTTCAAAAATGTAACCCACATCATCCTTGAATAATCATCAATGAATAGGATAAAGTGGCTATCTCCACAATAACTTCTAGTTCTAGCAGTACCACATAAGTCAGTATGCACCAAATCTAACAATCCACTCGAAGAATATGTCTTTCTTATAAAAGTAGATTTAGTTAGCTTACCCAACTAACATTCCTTACACATCACATTAACATGCTTCAATAATCTAGGTAAATCTCTTACTGCATTTGCAGTGCTTATCTTCACAATGTTATCAAAGTTGACATGAAAAAATCTTTTGTGTCATAACCAACTATCATCAATCTTTGCAATCAAACATCTATTCTCTGAATTGTTCAAATGAAATACATTACCCCTAGTCTTTGTACCTAATGCTCTCAATTCCAGTGATTCCAATGATTCTACACATTCCATTCTTTAATTCCAAGTGATATCCCTAGTCAACTAAATGTCCAACACTTAAAATACTATGTCTTAAACCTTCAACATATAAAACATCATTAGTATTACTCTTAGCATCAAGTGTAATTAAACCTCTTCCTTTGATCAAACAGGGAGCATTGTTACCAAATCTAACAACTCCACCATCATAGTCTTCAAGCTTCACAAATTTTCTTTTGTCTCCAGTCATGTGATGTGAACATCCATTGTCAATAACACAGTCATCTTTCTTATCCATGTGCAAAACCAAGGCTCTATCTTCATTGGGATTCTCATCTCTGATAGAAGTAAACATAATATCTTCTTCACTCTTCTTAGATTCATCATATGTTGTTCCTTCATCAACAACATAGTAACACTTCTTCTGATATTTAGGCTTGAAATTATTATTCTTTTACTTATGCTCTTTGATAGGACATCTAGAAGTAATATGACCAATCTTATTACATGTGAAACAATTCAAGGGAAACTTTCCTTCATACTTACCAGATCCCTTAGGCAGTTTTTTTTCAAATAGGGCTTCAAGCTCTCTTTCTTATTTCTCAATTTGTTCTCATTCCTTATCATATCTACCAAGTTAGATGAACTTTCACCAGGGTCATATCTTTTCTTATCCTTAGAAATAGTAGCGTTAAATGTAGATTCAACTTTAGGAAATCTATTTCCAAATTCACTCATTTCAAAAGTAGATAACTTACTAATCATTGTATCTCTTGTCACAATAGTCACAGTTATGATTTCTTCAATATTAGAAACTTTATGATTGTACGTAGGATGCAAGGATCTCATGATTTTAGAAAAAATCTCATATTCATCAAATATTCCACCAGTGCATCTGATTCCACAAGCAAGGTCGGTGATCTTATTCACATAGGTAGTAATGTTCTCATCTTCACTCATCCTCAATGTTTCATATTTTCTATTCAGAATTTGTAGCTTAGCTTTATTCAAAAACTTGTCTCGTTCATATAGTGTCTCCAACTATATCCATACTTCATGTGCAATCTCTAATCGCAAAATGTTTGTATACTTGACATTTGATAAGGCGCTCTTCAAAGCTTCATTTTCTCTCATTTAATATTCAAAAAATTTCTTCTCATCAACAGTCACAGTAGCAAGATCAATATGAGGCTTGTAATATTTCTTTGTAACCGTCTAATGTTCTTCACTAAGACATCTAAAGCGTGTAATCATCTTTCTATATAGTATAATTTGTTCCATCAAATCTCAGACTCTCCATCTTAAAGGTCAATATTCCAGATCTCCTCGAGTGCTCAAGCTTCCCAAAGAGGATAATAGCTCTGATACCAATTGTTAAACCTTAAGGAGCACACACACAACTAAGAGGGGCGGTGAATCAACTGTGTCACAATATAAACAAACTTTAACCAACTTATAAACATTAATCTCATATTTGAGTGATAAATATAAAATAAAGATCAACACATAGTAATGAAAACATAACACCAATATTTTTGACGTGGAAACCATTTTAGGGGAAAAACCACAGTGGGGATGGAACCCACAAGATGAATGCACTTAGTAAGAAGTACTATAGTTTGTTAAGAGTATTATAAAAGGGGAATGCATAGGCATTCAAGCACAGTGCCTAGACCTCACTTCTCAAATACAAAAAGGATCTCAATCACAAGGAAGGCTCACTGCCTTAAATAAATCTCTAATCTCAAATCATAGAGGACATACTTTTCAAGCTCATAAAGTAGCAAACAATATCTCTGATATTCCAAAAGAGTTCCAATGAAGTACAATAAATCTCTACCTTAATTTCATATTCCACTCATACCTATTCTCTTCAGCATCATACACTATCTCCACACAATCTCATACATTCGCAATTATAAAATGACATATATATATATATATATATATATATTACATCAATTTATCTCAACTAGGTTGGCCAGGGACCTAATTACAAAATATTAATACATTACACTTGAATACTCAATGTGATCCATTGAATGCCAACTAAGACATAGAAATGATCTATAAAAATATCTCGAACATGCTCCAAATCCATAGATCACGCCACAAACCTTTACAAAATGCTACATCACCAATTCATCTAAGAACTTATAAGAACATCAACATGCCACATGAATTTGACCAAATCTGATCACATAATCCAATGCGATCCATCAACATGAATAAGACACGATCAAGAAGCATCAACAAGAAACATGAAATACCAATGCATCAACAAGAACATCTTTTCCATAAAATCCATTCACTTCTCTACACTATTCATTAGGAACGCTAATCAACAACCAATGTCATAAAATAAAATTATCTTTCCATAATCCAAATCACAAACCACTTGAGCTAAGGACACATATCCATGTCCTAAACTCACCACCAAGTTAGAAACCAAGAATATTGCATAATTGATCCATGCTAATCCTAATTCTGAAACACTATCATGGACTGAACAACCAAAATAGCAGTCTCTGATAAATCCTTCATAAATCACTCAAATCAGCATTTGAACCTCTACCACTTGAACATTATTAAGTACAGACATCCCTGAAGATAATTGTACCATAGAAATCATCTCACTGAACATACCAAGAACATTGTCTCCAATAGTAGGAATATGTTTACATTAATGACAAAACATTAATGTCAGCATATATATAACCGATTTGAACAATATCTTAGCAATCTCCAACATGGTGTCCTGTTAATAGTTATATGCCATATATGGAGGGAGCGCAACAAACAGATTTTCAGAGAATTAAAAAAAACATTTGATATGATAAGGGACAAAATAAGCAAGGACATAGTAGAAGTTACAAACTCTAAAGTTGATTTCAAAAGGAAGAACACTTTTTAAATTGGGATGAATTTTTTTTTTTAAATGGAGAGGTTTATAAAGGTTGGTTTTTCCCTTTCAAGAAGGTTAAGTAAATTGGAAGGAAATTGTTTGGAGATGCCCCAAGCTTCACATGTAGAAGTTAAAATTTGATGGAGGTTCTAAGGGAAACTTGGCGATAGCCAGAGGTGGACGAATGATTAGAAATTCAAATGGTAATTTCATTTGGGTGGCACTCAAAAGGATGGGTCAGGAAACTGTTGTCACAAAATTTTGCACCTGAGATTAGATGGTGATTATCGACCTAAGAGAACTTGTGAAACATGGAAATAACCTCCAAGTGTAGGACTTGAAAAGTGAGGTTGAATCTCTGGAGAAGGCTGACTTCCTTTTTTAAGCAGGATACACCTATAACTATTATTTTTGAGAAAAATGGAGAAGGATATGTTGAAAGGGAAATGCAGAAAGGGAAATTTTGTGATGCACTAGATTGAAACTTGGTTATTGTCCCTGCCTATAGCTGCACAATACATTAATAAAGAACCAGAACCATATAGATTTTAACTCCTATCTAGCCTCCAAGGACTCATATGTAGGTTAAAACTAATGAAATATTGCAAGGAAACATATTCACAATACAACATTCATGACTAGGTTAAACATGACATACAAATTTTAAAGATAGAACAAAAACATTCAACACTAGGAAAAATATGCACATGATAGTTAAATGAAAAGAAAAGGAAGACATGAATTTCTATTAATGAAATGAAAAAGGAAATTACACTTGCAAGGAATAACCGATACAAATACATTAGAGAAGAACCCTTTACAAAATGTACAAGGTTGCCTTTATAGATCATGCATAACTTAGAAGATCACTAGAGTTCAAACCCCTACTTGGGTTGAGATATAGAAGAACATAATAGATCATAATAAATTTGATCCCTACAAGTTGAGCACACTAAAGTGACAAAAGGAGTGGCCACATAAATGCTTATGCTAATGAAAGAACATTACCTGCAATAAAAAAAATGACCCCCAACAATAACTATAGCCTCAAAAGCATTCACGCCTTAACTTTTTTGGTGCATAGATCTGATCTCAAGCCATCTGCAATCATAATTACCATGGAACAGTTGAAAGACTAAGATCAAGACCAACTGGTAGTAATGGCGCCATTGAATAGGTCAAAAGTTTTAGACAGGTCGATGGGTGTAGTTGAGAGTATAAATTCTCTATTCTCTATTGTTCCCCATCACTAGGAGCTTCCCCAATATCATCCATGTGTTTTGGCACTCAAAATGGTTTCCTTAACTTATTTAAACATTGGGAAAAGTTCCCATGATGACCAAATTCATGTTCTGAATGAATTGAGTTGTAGTTAAAAACTATCGATCATTGGGGAAGCCCTTAGGAAGTTATGTCGATGAACCTTTGCATCTATTTGCATTTGAAGATTTTATCTGCAAAAAAATCCTACCATTCTATTGATACCATTGTTGACTTGTATTTTGTAAACCTCACCGATGAAACCTCTATTGATGAAGCCATCAACATAACAAACCTTATTGGACCACATTGATTCTTCACTTCTGATGCCCCAATGATATTCACATTGGAAAGACTTCACCAATGATAGTTTGCACTTGGTGAACTGGCCATCAACCTCAGTAAGACTTACCCCAATGTCTCTTTGCAAAATGGGACTTAAAAAAAACTTTCCCAATGCAAATCATCAGAAAAGAACACCCTATCAGCCCAGAAGATTTTTTTCCCTTTTAAGCATTGATGAAGAGAATCATCAGGGTGACTTATCCCGATGACATCCATTGGCATAACACACACTATTAGGATGCTCAATTTTATCACTTCTTATGCTCGATGCAATTGACATTGGCAAGATATCTGCAGATTGACCAAGGGATGATAATTTTGGTAAGACCCAAAGATATCTTGCCAAAACACTTTGCTTATCGATGCCTCTGAACCACGTCTTAGAAAGAGTTACACCGATGAATTTCATCGGTGTAGTAATGCCTATCAGAATGCACGATTTCCTAAAATCTAATTTCTTATGATCCCTGACATCAGCAAGACAACCGTCGATAAGCTATTCAGAACCTATGTGTTCCTTCTGTTTATTTTGTTAATGTAGTGTTGTTGGGCGCATATGCTTTGTAAGTCATCCCGTGAGTATATTTTATTATCCCACATGCATAGGTAGTATTACTTTTCTAGATCATACTTAGTACATAAGAGTATGTTGAGGCCTTTGATGGGCACCGACAAATTTATTGTATTGAGCTTTCTCAAAGGAGGTTACCCCCTCAAAGTGGCCCGTGATCAATAGATTCACTCTGAGTTCTGCTATTTCTCTATATTCTATTATTTCATGCATTCTCACCATATTGTTGTAGGAGGTTCCTTTCATCTGGTATCAGGGCACTTTCTTGGGCTCGCTGGGTGGAATTTACGTCAAATTTTTTTTCATCGTGGCCTTCAAGTTCCTTTCAATTCCAATATTTCTTGTATCGCAATACTTCTTTTCAATTATTTTGTATTTGAGTGATTTTCCCTTAGTCGATTGTCAAAAAAAAAAAAATCCAATTTTTAGCCATAGCTTCCTTGTTTTCTTCCCGTTTCCTCTCACAGTTCCTCAGAACACCTGAAATATCATTTCGCATACTTCCTTCCTTGATGACCCTACCCCAAATTCTACATATCGAAGCCCTAAATCCCTCATTTATCTAATTTTAGGGTTTGCCCTATCTTTTTCGCTTCTCATCCAATCGCCACCAAACCAGGCCACAAGGTTCAATTCCTAATTCTTCTCCCTTGTCCCTCTTGGACCGCTCATCTCATTTTGCCTCCCCAACCCTGAAACCCTCATTTTTATTTTTTCCCTTTTCATCAGAAAGTGTCCAACCACTCGTCAAACACCCATTTCCCATATGAGTTTTGCCCAAATCCAAGTTTGCCCTAACTGAAAAAGTTTCTGTTTCTCATTTTCTACCAATTTCCAAAAAAAAAAAATCTGCTTTATGGTTGTTACACGTTCAGGAGCAAAAATCATGGAGGAAGAACTGGCATCCCTCAAAACCAAACTTCAAGATTTGGATGACAAATTTCTCAGCCTCACCCTTCAGCATTCAGCAATGAATCAAAACCATTTTGGAGACGCTGGGTTCTCTTCTGGCAATTTTCATGGACCAAAGCTTGATTTTCCTACCTTCGATAGTACTGATCTGACTGGATGGATTTACAGAGTAGAATAGTATTTCAGCTTGCATAATACTTTGGATAACAAAAAAGTCCCACTTGCATCTTTTCATTTGGAACATGAAGCTCTTTAATGGTTCCATTGGTACATCAAGGCTAATGTAGACCCAACATGGACAAAACTTTGCACACTCCTTTTGGAGTGCTTTGGCCCTAGTGCTTTTGATGACTTCACAGGAGCACTCACTAAACTGCATCAAACAGGCACTGTAAGAGAATACTAGATAGAGTTTGAAAAATTAGCTAATCACACAGAGGGATTGTTTGATGAATTCTTTCATAGTTGTTTTGTTAGTGGTCTGAAGGATGCACTTCGCTCTGAAGTAAAAATGTTCCAACCCACTACAATGATGGAAGCCCTTGGGTTGGATAAGTTAGCGGAGGACAAGATTAGTGCTCTACAATGTTCCAGATCCAATTTTGTTCCATTCAAAAATACGGGTGCTCACAACCCTCAAGTCACGCCAGCTCCCAGAACTACTCCTATCAAGCACTTGTCTAAAATAGAGATGCGGGTCAGGCGAGAAAAAGGGCTTTGTTATAATTGTGATGAGAAATGGTCTTGGGGCCATAGATGTGTTCAGTAAAAGCTCTATCTCTTGGATGTGGATTCTCCACCTGAATTGGAAGAATATGTAGATGCTCACGAAATAGTGGATGATGAGGTTGAGCCTCAACAGGCTGAACCTCCTTCGCCAGAAGCTCAACCAGAGATATTTGTCCATGCTTTGGCGGGAGTCACTACTCCACAAACCATGCACGTCCAGGGTTTCTTCAAGAAGATCCCTCTTACTATACTCATTGATTCTGGTAGCACTCATAACTTCATTGACCCTCGAATAGCCAAACAAGCTGATTGCTTTATCCATCCCTGCTCTAGCTTTGAAGTCATGATTGCCAATGGGGGCACTTTACCTTGCAAAGGGAAATGTCACAATGTGCATCTCTCTATTGGAGATTATAACCTGCGCTCTGACATGTTTTCCTTGCCCTTAGGTGGCTGTGATGTGGTTTTGGGCACCCAATGGTTACACACTCTTGGCCCTATTCTATGGGATTTTGTTGAAATTTGAATGCAATTTTCAGCCAATGGGCAACAACACACTTTGAAAGGCTTACAGCCAGGGTCTCTCAACATCATCAGTTCACATCGTATGGAAAAAATTCTTAAGAAGAATTCACATGGTGTCATCGCTTAGCTCCATTCCATTCAGATGTAGCCATCAGCGGTCTCTAGTACTCCTGTAGATCTACAACAAATTTTGGATAAGTATTTAGGTGTATTTGTTGAACCTGTGGGATTACCCCGTTCTCGCCCAGAGGACCACCGTATTCAGCTCCTTCCTGGCAGTGTTCCACCCAACATCAAGCGCCCTACCGCTACCCATTTCATCATAAGATCAAAATGAAGATCCTCGTTCGTGACTTACTGAAGCAAGGTATTATTCGCCCTAGTACCAGTTCCTTTTCTTCTCCAGTTCTTCTTGTCCACAAAAAAGATGGGTCATGGTGACTCTGCATTGATTTTCGAGCACTTAATCATCTCACTATAAAGGATAATTTTCCCATTCTGGTTGTTGATGAATTTCTTGATGAGCTTCATGGGGCTCATTTTTTCTCCAAGTTGGATCTTCGTTCTTGGTATCATCAAATTCAGGTTAATGAGGAGGATATACCTAAAATAGCCTTCCGCACACATGATGGTCACTATGAATTTTTAGTCATGCCCTTTGGCCTCACTAATGCTCCTTCAACATTTCAAGCAGTGATGAATAAAATATTTTGACCATACCTCCGGAAATTCATTCTGGTCTTCTTTGATGATATCCTCATATATAGCAAAACCTGGGCTGAGCATCTCCATCATCTAGAGCTTGTAATGCAACTTCTCTCTGATCATCAACTCTATGCAAAACTATCTAAATGTCTATTTGGCCAAGAGGAAGTGGAGTATCTCAGGCATATTGTTGCACACCAAGGGGTTCAGGTGGATCATACAAAAATAGATGCCATGAAAAATTGGCCACATCCTAAAACTCTCAAGAGCCTTCAGGTTTTTTTGGGGCTGACTGGCTATTATCGCAAGTTTTTCAAGAATTACGGGAAGATTGCAGCACCATTGACAGCTATGTTAAAAAAGGATGCCTTTAGCTGGACCCATTTTGTTGAGAATGTGTTTGAACAATTGAAACAAGCTATGTGCAGTACACCTGTTCTCGCTATGTTAGATTTTTCCAAGCCCTTCACTATTGAGAGTGATGCTTGTGGCAATGGACTGGGTGTTGTTCTCCTTCAAGATGACTATCCTATTGCATTCACTAGCAAAGCCCTTTCTGGTAAGAATCTAGCCCTCTCTACTTATGAAAAAGAAATGATGGCTATTTTGCATGTTGTACAGAAGTGGTGGCCATACCTCCTAGGGAGTCATTTTTGCATCTGGACCAATCACCAAAGTCTAAAGTACTTCCTGGAACAACGTGTATCCTCCCCTACATAATAGAAATGGGTTAGCAAACTCATGGGGTATGATTATGAGATCACCTACAAGAAGGGTAAGGACAATATTGTAGCAGATGCTCTGTCTCACACATTTGATGATCAAGCTTCCCTTTCATCTATTTCTATGCCAATTCCCAATTGGTTAGCATCTGTTCAACAGGGCTATGCCAATGACTCTTCTTTATCTCAAATCATTCACCAGCTGGCCAATAATCCTTCTGCTGTACCGCATTACTCTTGGGATGGTTCTTCTCTCTGATACAAGGGCCGTCTAGTGCTTCCTCATAACCTAGATCTGCAACAAGCTATTTTTTATGAACTCCATGCTTCTCCTTCGGTAGGGCAATCAGGATTCCTCAAAACTTATGAGCGGGCAAGGCAAAACTTCTTTTGGAAAGGAATGAAACAAATGATTCAATAGATGGTGGTTGAATGTGATACTTGCTAATGCCACAAGGGTGAAACAACCCTCCTTCCTGGCTTGCTAGAACCATTACCCATTCCTACACAACTTTAGACTGATATTTCTATGGATTTCATTGAAGGGCTTCCTAAATCAGGTGGCAAGACAGTGATCTTGGTTGTGGTTGATCGTCTCTCTAAATATAGTCATTTTTGTGCTCTTAGCCACCCCTATATTGCCTCCTTAGTTGCACAAATCTTCATGGACCAGATCTTCCGTCTTCATGGCCTCCCTTCTTCCATTGTCTCAGATCGTGATGCAACTTTTACAGTCATTTTTGGACTGAACTATTTCAGCAAACTGGAACCAAACTAAAGATGAGTTCAGGCTATCACCCACAAACCGATGGTCAGACTGAAATTATCAACAAATGCTTGGAAACTTATCTTCGCTGCTTCACTTCTGAATAACAACATCAGTGGGCCAAGTGGCTTCCTTTAGCTGAATGGTGGTACAATACCTCTTACCACACTGCCTCTAAAATGACTCCATATGAAGCAGTCTATGGTCATGCACCTCTAGTGCTCCTTCCCTACACTCCTAGCAGCTCACTAGTCCAGGCAGTTGATATAGTTCTCCGTACCAGGGATCAGATTCTTTGCACCTTACAGGATAATCTTCACATGGCCCGTAATCGAATGAAACAACAGGAAGATCAACACCGTTCTGAGCACTCATTTCAAGTTGGGGATATGGTTTTTCTTCATCTACAACCATACAAGTAATCCTCCCTGAAGCTTAAAGGGCATCATAAGTTGGCCCCAAAATTTTATGGGCCTTATAAGGTTCTGCAGAAGATTGGTTCAGTTGCTTATAAACTGGAACTTCCTCCTTCTTCCCGCATTCATCCAGTATTTCACATTTCTTGTCTCAAGCAAGTTCTTGGTACCAACGTCAGAGCACAAACTTCTCTCCCTGAAATGGATAAGGAAGGATCCATTATCCTGGAGCCTGAGGCAATCCTTGACCGGTGCACTTGTCAGCTTCGCTCTCGCTCTATCTCTGAGGTCTTGATTCAGTGGCGCAGAATGCAACCAGAGGATGCTATATGGGAACACCTTCTTCAGATTCAGCAATAATTTCCACACCTTAAGCTTTGAGGACAAAGCTTTTTTCTAAGAGAGAGGGGATGTTAGGAACCTGTATATTCCTTCTGTTCATTTTGTTAGTGTAGTGTTGTTGGACGCATATGCTTTGTAAGTCATCACGTGAGTATATTTTATTATCACACATGCATAGGTAGTATTACTTTTCTAGATCGTACTTAGTATATAAGAAGAGTATGTTGAGGCCTTTGATGGGCATCGACAAATTTATTGTATTGAGCTTGCTCAAAGGAGGTTACCCCCTCGAAGTGGCCCGTGATAAATAGATTCACTCTGAGTTCTGCTATTCCTCTATATTCTGTTATTTCATGCATTCTCACCATATTGCTGTAGGAGGTTCCTCTCATAAGACTCATCATTTAAACATGAGGCCAACTACCCAAGAATCTGCATCCAAACCCTGATGAACAATCTATTTGGGATTTTGGGTAAATAGTAGATAGGTCTCACTAAAATCCAATCGTTGGTCCCTATTGAAGCATTGCATGGATATTTCAATGGAACATGAGGGATACTACACAAAAATGCATGATGTGAAGCATTCCACACTAATTTAGCTCTGCAATCTATTCAACTGAAACCCTGTGATAAAAATACTCTAAGGATCTGATGGTGGGCTGAAAGGGTCAACAACAACTAATAATGAAGTCAAGATGGAAACCTTAGTATTAAGAGTCCAATTATGTAAAGAGAAGAACATTTTAAATGTTGACATTGAAGGTGATTCACAAATACGTATTTGAGCAATAATTTGAGGAGAAACACCAAATTGGAAATTGAGTTCTTGGATTCATAAAGTAAAAAAAATTATTAGAAGGCTTCACAAATTTCACTATTTCACATGATTATAGGGAGGTTTATGACTAATATGTGTTGCAAGATAGTGTAGGGAGGTCTATGAATGATATGTCTTACAAGATAGTGCAACCAGGGCATGCATGCAAGGCCAAATTTAAATCTTTTAATACCCCTATAGTCTTTATAGAAGTGCCATCTAGTGGGACAACCCTCTTAGTCACAGGTTCATATTTTATGCCTAGAATATCAACAACCCTCTTGGGCATGACCAAGGTAATGATGCCCAAATCTATCATGCAGTTATAAACTATTTTATTTCCTATGACTAAAGAGATATAAAAGGGAGGTGGTTTAATTTTCTTAATTGGATTTTCCTCCTCTTTGGGTTGCATAGGGTTGGCTAAACATGGAGATCTAGTTTTCATTGATATAGGAGAAACTTTAGCCTCCACTAGCTTCTTTTTACTCTATTCTTTATTCTAAATTTGGACTGGGTAGCTTCCTTGTTTAGTGTCCTTGGGGTCGTGGCATATTTCTTCAACATCATTGCTCCCTTGATTTGTACAACAAAGAACAGTCTTATAAAAATTAACATAAGAAGCATCTCCATACATCTGAGCTTGATATCCAACATTAGATTGAATCACGTCATATTGTTGTCCTACAGTTGTTTGTCCCTCTTGCACAATTAAATCTTAAGATGATTCTCCTCTCTTAAAAACAAACTGATCATAAGATAGATTGCAAGTGGTACACAATTCTTTCCCATGATAAAGGTTGTTTTGATTAGTGATGATATTCCTTACTATATTTGCACTTGTACTTGCAGGGGTAGCATTAATCATAAGCATATTTTGGCTCTATGAACCTTGCCCTTGATTTGGAGGCCTATTAAAAGAAGAATTTTTAGTGTGAGGTTGATAAGGACTACTACCCTGAGCTTGATGCCTCTCTAGAGTAACCACATTATTTCTAATGCTCTACAATCAGAGATTAAAAGCATGTTTAGTAGATTTTTTCTCTTGCATCATATTTTGCATTTTTGAACTTTTATGGCCAACCGACTTATTTATGTTCTGCAATCCAAGGTCCAAACCTTGCTTCTTTTGCATCATTATTTCAATTTTACTATTTGAAGATGCATAATTTGATTGAGAAACAATAAGAGGCTGACTTATTGTGGTAGTAGGAATAGGAGCCACTTTAGATTGATATGTAGGCATATCTGGAAATAAAGGCATTGGAGGCCTTGGAGCTAACTTCCCTCCCTAAATTAAACATTTCCATGCCCTTATTGCTATATCATACACAATTGGAAAATTATCTCCACCCATTGTCTACAATGTAGTAGAAATGTCACTATTTAAGGCTCTAAGTGTTGGAATACACTAATTACTGAGAGAGGGTGAATATTTACTTTTTAAAATTTGAAGAAACTTAAATCACACAATGCAAATAACAACAAGTACTCAACGCATAAAAAGAGATACAAAAATTTCTTGAGTGAAAACCCTCCCAGGGAATAAAACCAATCAAACTTAGCCTCACTGGCTTTATCCTTAAGCCAATTTGTACATCTCACTGATATTGTCTCACTAACAATATTAGTGCCTTACTAGACTTGTACCTCACTTGAATTTTGTGCCTCATCAAATTTTTGCCTTACTGGCCTTATTACAATCTGCCTTAATGAATTTTTTAATTTGTTACAATTTTCTACATACAAAGATCAAAAATGATTTCTCTTTGTCCCCTATAACTACACACTATATAATATTGAGCACAAAACATGTTACTATGCTTAGTAGTGCATAATTTATAATCAAAGATTCCAAATTCAATCAACCTTTCTTGTCTACCAACTAATTGTGCACAACAATACAAAATATCTGATCAATAAAAACCCAAATGATAATCTTATTTTGAACATTTGAAACATTCTGCATCTGATAATATAGACTTTCAAAACAAAAAATTCCTTCAAACTCAATAGTAAAATTGATCACAACTGTTCCAATTACAATTTATCATCATCTATCATGACTGTCATGCATCTTATTATTGAAAGTATTATAATCATCAAGATTCATTGTCATACTATGATCACAATATCCAATCATAAATGAAATAAACAAATTACAAATTGTATTCCAAGTGTCCCTTCCACAACTAATTGGCAATGCTCATATGTGTCTTTCAATGTCACTGTTCCTGCATAGATGTATCTCACAAAATAATAAATGACTGAAATTATCTTATGTTCAATAACAATAATATCATGTTCAAATTCAATCATAGTAAAGCTTTTAACTTTGACCTTAACCGTATGATTTTAAACAATATAATGTATACCTTATCTAAGATTCAAATAAATTTAACCCAAATTGTATCATAATAAATTTCACCTTTTCCATATAAAATCATCTATTTATGTCATTGATATCCATGTGAAGTGGTTGTGTATGGTTACTAAACAATCATCTTAACCATTTCAAATAAACCCATCATGTATGCTTTTGAAACCTTATGCAAAGACCAGAACATATGCTAAACAGATTCCTTAAACTAATGTCGACCATGACTATGCATATGAATACAAGAAATGTACAATACATACATATGTATCAGGGCTTCCACATACACATACAGCATGGCTTCCAAAAAAACAAGATGTATTATGTACAATAATAACCGATGCTACTATGACATGCAACACAATATTATTAACAATCATGTAACACATTGACCTCACTGTCAACATGAAAGTTGAGTGAAAAAATTCAAATAACTATGAAAAGAATGACATACCTGACATGGCTAACCATGAAAAAAACATACAAACCCGTGCATGTGTAATATTGAAAGAACATGAATGAATGCACAAATGAAATCCCTTGTTAGAGTTTAAGAAAATAAATAATAACTTTATATGCAGTGAATGATGGGTTTTGAACAATACATGAAATCAACTGTATAAATGAACCCAAGAAAAAAAAACTATTAAACCCTTTAACGATTGACAAATATGAATCTTCAAGAATGACTTGATCACATTTTACCAAAACAAAATGTGTTTTAACTAATCAAAAATAGATAAACTATAAATGGAAAGATTAGAGACCGAAAACACCTTATTGAATCCATGAATCTCTGCAAACTACCAATTTTTCATTCAATAGTTTCTTCTCAATTCTCAAACTATCATTTAACCAACTAAAAACATTGCAAATGATGCTTCCATTCTATGTTGCCTATCTTGACAAAGCTAGGTTTAACCTTCAGTTAACAAATTGCCTTAACAAATAAAAGATTTTCTTTGATAAATGTAGTTCTCGGAGAACCAAATACAAGCTCAAGTCATATCTTAATTAAATTCCCTTTACTGCCACATTAATGTGGCATTTCCCCATTAAACCAATTCCTTTTAAATTAAGCAAAGTGGCTAGGGACCAACCAAAAAGGTTCTAGCAAAAAAAATATTTCTAATTGTCATGGTCACAACTTGTGACTCTTATTTCAGTATACTTCCCCTTCATAAATAAACCCTAAATCAAATAAATCAAATACTTCCCCTTCACAAATAAGCCAAATATATTGTTTAGTACAAGATAAAAATTCTTAGAACCACACTTATTGATATCCAAGATATTAGTTTGTTAAACAATTAGACTGAACCATACTAAACTCTTTATAATCTATCAATTGCAACTGTCATGATGAATATACTAAACTATAACATTAATTGTACTGAAATTAATCAACACAAATGAGTGATATTTTCATTATTAGTTTGAATTCTAGATTAGCTTATTTTTTACATCAAGGACAAAAAAGAGGTGGGAATCAATACTAAGATAATGCAAGACAACATTACCAGGAATAGGCTTCACTAAAGCAGATATTCTGTCACATGTCTTTTGGAATCTATAGTTAAAATTTGTCATGAAATCATGGGGTTGTCTTTTGATTGTGGTAAGCTTCTCTAAAAGTGATAGTTGATCACTTTTATCTTCAAAATTCTTGCATAACCTTTCACCTAACTCATCCTAATTATGGATTGAGTTATGTGGCAATCCCTATACCACTCCAAGACTTTTCCTTTTAGTGATGATGCCAAAAGTCTAACAACATCATCCTCTGTAATACCATGTATATTGCATATATTTGAAACTTCTTGAATATGTTATATTGGGGAAATGGAAGTTTCACCGGTGAAGTCTAGTAAACTCTTAAGTGCAGACACTAGTATATTATCTCTTTGAGCTAAAATCATAGGGCTACTACCATTAAAGGTAGTAAAAACTTGATTTTTAGGGACAACCATATGAAATAATGATCTATTCAATTGAGCAGATGGTATCATAGGTCGTGTTCTTATCATAAGAGTAGAAAGAGATCTAGTTGGTATATGTGTTGCTTTTGAACCCTTAACTAGTGATAGAGAAATTTTATCTCTTCTTCTTCTAGAATTTGAAAATGAGAGTTGAACAAACTGAAAATTGCCTCTAGAAGATTCCCTTGTTTGTATTCTAGGCATAAAATATAGCAATCTGGTCTTTGAAACAAGATGCAAAGATGGATTCACCAAGTACTTGACTATGAGCCTCTTGGGCTAAGATTCTAAGAGTGGCACTAATTCCTTAGCATAAACTTGAAATCTTGTCCCACTGGGCATCCCAAAAACTATTGTCAGAAAATTGTCTGCACCCAGACTTTGATGGTGATTAGCAACCTAAGAAACCTTGTGAAACATAGAAACAACCTACAAGTGTAATACTTGATAACCAAGGTTGAATCTCCAGAGAAGGTTGATTTCCTTTACAATCAAGGTGCACCTAAAACTACTACTTTTGTGGAAAAGGGAGAAGGATATGTTGAAAGGGAAATGCAAAAAGTGAAAAGTGGTGATGCACCAAATTGAAACTTGGTTACTCTCTCTGCCTATAGCTGCATAATAAATTAATAAAGAACCAAAAACACATAGATATTAACTCCTATCTAGTCTCCAAGGACTCATATTTGAGTTAAAACTAATGAAATTTTTCAAGGAAACATATTCACAATATAACATTCATGGGTAGGTTAAATACGACATACAAAATTGAAAGATAGAACATAAACATTCAACACTAGGTAAAATATGCACATGATAGTTAAATGACAAGAAAATAAAAACCTGGATTTCTATTAATGAAAGGCAAAAGGAAATTACAGTTGCAAGGCATAACCACTACAAATACATCAAAGAAGATCCCTTTACAAAATGTACAAGATTTCCTTTATAGATCACGCATAACTTAGAAGATCAATGGAGTTCAAACCCCTACTTAGGTTGAGTTATATAAGAATGTAATTGTTACCCAAATTTCCCATCCTATCCAAATTTGGCTACAAGTGGAGAAAATAAGGCTCCCACAAGGGTAGAGCCCAGCTTGTAGGGTTCCTGTCATGCTTTCTGGTCTTTGCCTTGTTCTTTGCATATTTCTAGGCCTAGTTTAAGCCTTTGTTCATGTCTTGAAAACCTAATTCATGCTTAAACCCTAAACCCTACATGACTTGTTCTATTTTCAAGTTTATTTTCTAAGTAACTTAAGTATCTTTTAAGTCATGTGTGCTTTAACCTCTTATGTCTATCTCTGAATGGAAAGGAATATGCTCTTTTAATCTGGGGAATTAGCGCAGGTCATTGATCAGGTTATGTTATTGTTCTAATCAAAGGGTGGGTGCTAAATCTCATAATATTTTGGAAAATTAATGGAAGTTCTCAAGATTCAGTGCAAATCGTTGATTTTGTTCTGATCGTGTGGATGGTGCTAGATCTCATAATATAACCTGTGGTCAAGCCAATTCAAGTTGAGGTTTATTGCAAGATTTAGAGGTAAGCGTATCGCATGATATATAAATGGAACCATAGTTAAGGAAAACCTTCTAAGATTGCATGCGAGCCATTGATCGAGATTGAGATTAGTGGTTCTCGCTGAGTCGCTAGACGAATTCAAGATTGGCATTTCTATTCTGAGATTCAGTGCAAGCCATCAATCAAGTTCTAATTCTACGGTGGTCGCTAGGTCTCATGATCAAATCAAAGTCAAGAAATGCATTTTGAGATCATGAGATAGCCTTTCTACTGGATCTCCAGATTTAATCAGAGTTAAAATCTAGTTCAAAGGTTACTTTATCTCTAGATCTCCAGATAGACCCGAGTTAAGATCAAGTCAAGTAAAGTTAAAATGGACTAGCCAAGGATAAAATCTAGGTTGTTGATGGGGAAAATGATCTAGGGTTGGCGCTAGGTCACTAGACAAAGTCAAAATAGGCTAAAACATTCAGAGATCATGCATAGGTCATCGATCAAGTTTTGATCTTGTGGTTGTCTCTTAATCTCACGATATAGCCAGAGTTAAAGAAATGATCTAGCAACTTGGAGATATAAAGGATTTCATGTACCAAGGGTTAAAAGATGGTTAAAGATGAGTTATAGGCTGAAGTCAAAAGGAAGTAAAGACTGATCAAGTACAGTTTGATTGTGTGGATGGCATAAAGCCTTAAATAAAAAGTGATTGAGATCTAGTGTTTAAGGCATTGCGCCATGGTGACATCTGGCATAGATGATGTCATGGGTCCCAGGTTTACAAAGAAGTAAAGACACTGTAACTTAATGAAGATCTGACGATAGGCATAAAGCCTTGATTGCCAAGATGAGGTTGTTTAACCTTTCAGGCAATGCGCCCTATTGACATGTGTCCAGGTCAGGGCCGAAGGTAAGATAAAGGTAAAGAAAGTTTGCGAAGATCAGACGGTGGGTGCTATCCCTTGATCGTAAAGATGAAGATGTATAATATTTGAGGCAATGTGATGAGTCTTCATGTGTCTAGGTCAGATCTAAGATATGATGCCCACATAACTAAAGTAGATCGACGGCTACATTTGAAAGTTTGATCAATTCTTTTTCTGAGTCATTGATACAACATTCCATGCCACCTATGATTGTTTAAGTTTAAATTTGAATGTTTAAATGTCTTATTATGGGTTTTCATGGAAGTGGTAACGTTTTCAACTTGCAGAGTGGGTAGATTGATCAATCTAATCTATCTTCTTGAATTTATGGTGATATGAGATATTTTCAAGGGTAATATGATCTTCTGAGATATTTCTTGAGTGCATTGATGATCAAACTTGACTAGTTTAGGGTTTCTACATTGTTTAAAAGATATCTATTTTAATCCTAATTCTACCCTAATCTGATTAGATGGATTGACTCCTGAGCCTATGTGATAGGGGAGGTTGTATATAAGTATTTTTTGGTGCTTTTGTAGCTAGGTTTTTTAGCTTATGCAAGACTTTCTATGGCATTCTCTCTGCCCCCAGGTTTTTGTTTGTTTATAATTTCTCATTGGAATTCAGATTATGCAAAGGATTTTTGTGACATTTTATCTATCCATGGGTCTTCTTGTCTGTATTTCTCTTATTTGAAGCATAATATAGTGCCTAATATTAGAGAAATCATGGAGTTCTTGAGCCCTCTTTCTTTCTGCATCTCTGTGCACTATTGTGGGTGATTGATTTAGTTGATCTTGTGGATTTTTTTCATCCCCTGTCATTTTGTCTCACTTTTGTGCCTATTTGTTGGAGTGGATGTCTGTTTTCAGGTCATAGTACTTGTTTATTCATTGAATATGCTATTGTTTGTGAAATCTTCTCTTTCCCTGAATAACCTCTTTTCATTTCAGACCTCTCTATGAAATACTTATGCAAGCCTA
The DNA here is from genome assembly GCA_018584345.1 of Thuja plicata. NCBI lineage: Eukaryota > Viridiplantae > Streptophyta > Pinopsida > Cupressales > Cupressaceae > Thuja > Thuja plicata. The sequence goes on from MU226123.1 coordinate 1,334,969, forward strand.
TTCAGGAAGTTGTGCTTGTTTTGATTCAAAGATTTCATGCTGGTTACTAGTCATTTTGTTATGATTCATGTCACTTTCAATGCATCACCTTGTAGGTTAAAATTTGCTTTATTTCCCTTCTAGTTCTCCTTCTTCCCCTTTTCCTCCCAAGTTTACTTTTCATGTTTTAAGAGAAAAATAGGTGATTATCCAAGAGGAACCAGCCTAGAATCTGGAGGTTTTACTTCAGATAGCATAGGTCCCACAATCTAGAAGTGATTCCCATGTTATATCAGATCATTAGGCTTAAGAACTTGATAGGGTGTAAATTTGGTGTACTACGGTAACATATCATAATAAATCGGATCCCTGCAAGTTTAGCACCCGGAAGTGACAGAAGGAGTGGTCACACAAATGCTTCTGCTAATGAAAGAACATTTTCCGCAATAAAAATGACCCCCAACAATAAATATAGAATCAAAAGTCTTTAGGACTTAACTTTTTTGGTGCATAGATATGATCTCAAGCAATCTACAATCATAATGATCATGGAATAGTTGGGATAATCACATCAAGACCAACAGGAAGTAATGGCGCCATTCAATAGGTTGAAAGATGCAAATAGTCGATGGGTGTAGTTGAGAGCATTAATGCTCTGTTCTCTGTCATTCCTCATAGTTGAGAGATTTATAGATATCATCCATGTGTTTTGGTGCTCAAAATGGTTGTTTTTAACCTTTTCATCCCACCATCAGATCCTCAGATCATCATATTGCCATCACATGATTCCATTTGAATAGATTGAAAGGCTAAATCAATAAAAAACATTTAGATGAAGCATTTCAGCATAGAATCTCTCATGTCTTGCAATAATAGAAATGCAATGCTTCAATAGGGACCAAAGTTGTATTTTGACGTGACTTCTTTGGAGTCTCTATGAAATTCCAACAGATTGTTCAACAGGTTGAGGAAGTGGATTTTGGGGTAGTTAGCCTCATGTTTCACCAATAAGGTTTATTGATGGGTGTCTTGTCGATCTCAAGGTTCATTTAAGATCATAATGGAGGAAATTGTGCACTATGATGGGCCTTTCTATAAAAATGAACTTCATAAACATAACTCTTGTTGATACATGGTCCAGAGGTAGCGAGAAGCAAAGTGTTTCATCAAGACATCTTTGGGTCTTGTCGAAATACTCATCCTTTGAGCCATTGGTGGAGGTCTTTCTGATGTTGGTTTCATTGAGGCATTAGACGCGAATAAAAATTGCAGTCCAATCATGTTTTCTACCCTAGAGGTTTCCATTGGGGTATGTCCTTTGATTAAGTGGCAGTGAGTGACATGACAAAGGGACATCAACATAAGTCCTTTCGATGTCAAATTTTATCGGCCATCAGAGGTGATAGATGTGGGTGCCCTGATAATGCATGTTACCCTGATGCTTTTCATCGGGGTGACTCTTTCCAAAGAATATTCAATGAAGGAGAAATCAAAAGTGGTCTCGTTAATTAAGTATTGAGAAAATAAATATGACACGTGTCATTCTTGAGGGTCTTGCCGATGGATTTTATCGGCATAGGGATTGCCATCGGACGGTAGTTTTCAACACAACCCGATTATTTTAGCTACACCAATGAAGCTCATAGGTGGGGGTCCCTATGACATAGTTTTATAGGGGTAGTTTGACCATGTTTTTGGTGAGGGTCTTACCGATATGCACTCTGTAGTAGCTGTAAAGAGATTTGGTGTGGACGGGATTTTCTAAGTGCCTCCTCGATGTTTGAAGGCTTGTCACGATGGATCCTTGTGTTCACTCTAGGAGTTTTATCATTGGGGAGAGCATCCTTAATGGTCAAAGTGGTCAATTTAAATTCCAAGCATAGATACATGGCTCTTTCTGGGATGACTCTTGTCGACGTAGACCAATAATGCATTAATGTGGTCAACTGCACTTAGAGACCCATCCTCCATTGTTGACCTCTTCCAAGTGGCACCATTACTTCCATGGGGCCTTGATCTGATCTTTAGCAACCCACCATGCTCATTATGATGGCATATATTTGAGGCCAGATTTTACATGCCATTATGGTATAGGTGAAGACTTATCAGATTCATTGTTATTGCTATGTTTCTTACAATTGTAGAAGATGTCCTTTTAACAGTAGGGTCATTATCTTCATGAGCTTCATGTCCCTTATGAGGATAGGACCAACTTACAGGGATCAAATTTATTCTAATTTTATCTATTCTTTTGTAACTTGACCCTAGTTGGGGGTTTGGACTCTAGTGATCGATATGAGTTATGCCTGATCTATAAAGGAAATCTTGTACATTTTGAAAAGGGTTCTTATCTGGTTCATTTGCAGTGGTTATGCTCTGAAACTGTAATCCTTATGTCTTATGTTAATGAAAATCTATGTTTTTTCTCTTCTTACATTCAGCTACTTAGTCCATTTTGTTGCCATGTGTTGAATGAACTCTTTTCCTATTCTCATCTTACATGTTGTATTAGATCTTCTTATTAGCTGTTGTCTTGAGAATCTCTTTCCTTGCAGCGTATGTTAAGTTTTAATATTCATGTTTGTTCTTTGATAGAATTGGAATTAAGAAATTTTTTTGTTGATTTGTTAATTAACATTAAGTGAAACTATAGGAAGTGAGAGTAACCAAGTTTCAATCTGGTGTATCACCTTGCCTTCCTTTTCAGTATCTCCTTCTCCTTTTTCCCTCAAAAGAAGTAGTTTAGGTGCACTCTAATTGTAAATGAATTTGACCTTCTCTAGATATTCTATCTCATTGATCAATTACCACATTGAGAGATTGTTTCCTTGATTCACAAGGTTTCTTAGGTCACTAAACATCACCTAAAAAAGGGTGCAAACTTTTGTGACAATAGTTTTTGGAATGCCTAGTGGGACATAGATTCAAGATCAGTTGCAAAAGTCTACTATTTAGCCAATATTAATTCTATTCACTAAGGATTTGGGTGTTATTCTTAGTTTCATCAGCCTTTGGAGGAATTTCATCAAAAACCATGGCGACTCTAAGTGCAAATCTACTAGTTTCAAGCAGTAATAGTCCTAGTATGTAACAAGGCCACATCTGGTCTTTTATGTTTCTTCAAGCTTTCTATGAAATTATTTGTTTAAACATTTTAACATAGATCCCTTTCATAGAGATGCCTCACATTTTCCCCATATCATGAGAATTCAACCCCTTCACTCTCATTTTTTTCCATCTCAACTAGAGCTAGAACCTATTGTTGTCCCATGTTTCCCTACTCAATCTTTAAAGTGGCCTGACAACCTTGTAACCAATCTGAGAGTTAGAGATCTCTTTGACTGTATAGACAATATTAGCTTTAAGTTTGCGGGTCGGGCCTAACTTTTGATTATGTTCAGAGTCCATATTCAAGCCCAAACATGGGGGATATTCTTTTATTGAATGTTGTATGGTCAATTGGTTTAAGGAGTTGGCTGAAATCAAGGAGTAGTGCCATGTGATAAACAAGTATCTGATATGGTAGATGAGGTATGCCATATATGTAATGAGGCTCATAAAATATATCATGAGGAGGAGACAAGTCTCAAGCTTTCTCAAATGCAAGCACCTAAAGAAAAAGAGGCTCCTAGATGAAAATTTTCTAGCTTCAAACATAGCACTCCCCCTCCAATATAAGAATCTACACAAGAGCTAGAGGCCCACTCACCTACCATATTTCCAAGTCCACCTTCTGAAGAAGAGACAACCAAATGTAATTTTTATAGCTTCAGAAGGAGAAAGCCTCCAAAAATTACCATTTCAAGCTGCAAGGATCCTCATCTTGCACCTCAAAAACCTCCTAAGGTTGATGTTTGTGAGCCTTCATCTGATTATTTCCCCTTCTTCATTAATCTTAAGGAGACAAACACATCTTTTCTCACATTAGAGATGATACAAGAGCAATATCCAATGGAGGAGGAATTAGTGCTACAACAGGTGGTGAAGAAGGAAACAAAGCCAAAGTTTCCTCATGTAGAGAAGGTACAATTTGTTGCTTGTGAGCCATCACATACTTTAGAAGGAGAAATATTTCTGCAACAAATGGAAACACAAAGGAGGCAACATGATGAGGAACTTACAAGGAAATTGGAAGCCTGACGAAGACAACATGAAGAGAGCCTTACATAGGTGGCTTTACAAAAGGAGAAATGTGAGAAAGAACTATTAGAGCAAGTATTGATTAAGCAAGAGCTTATGAATATGTTGTGTGTTGCCACAAAAATATTAGAAGAATTACAACTAGCTCTTCTTTTACATTACAAGACCCTACACAAGTGCAAGAGGTGCAACTTACTATTTGTGGGCATTTATTTGGGTTGGAGGAGAAAGATCTCAAGGACACTCATTTCCTTGATGATGAACATATTAGTATGCATGAGGTTTCTTCCCAACCTATGCATAATGTCATAGTAGAGCATATAATCCAAGAAGAAGAGTTTATTTCTTCTTTAAACTATCATAAGGATAAGGATTTTTGGGACATGGGGATGTCACAAAGTATGTGGGAGATTTATTTGTAAGAGCTTGAATCCCCATGCATATATAGCAAGCCATCATCTCCTACATCTGAAGATCATGAGTTGTAACAACAAAAACAACAAGAGGAGGAACAAAAACTACCAGTTGTACTATTAAAGTCACATTTAAACCAGTGGGAAGCCAAAATTGTAGAGCGCTACAACAACGAGGTTAGGGTTGACAAATCAGATCATGTACCATCAAGAGGATTCCCTGTATGGCATCTAGCTCTGCAATGAATTTTCAACTTGCCCCTGGTCATGTTTGTTGCAGAGCATGAGGGTGAAGATCACAAGAAGGAGCAAGTTTGTCTTGCTCAAACATATTTTTTTCCAGTTCTAGAGAATTTATTTATTCTTAGCATTGGGAGAGCATTCCAGCAAGCTATTGAAAGGAAACTAAGTGTGCAAAAAATAGTTCCCTACGCTAAACTCCTGAGAAGAGGATCGTGCAAATTCAGATTTAACCCTTATCAATTACAGAATGATAATACAATAACATGCATACATAGAAAAATGAGAATGACACAATGATTTACCCTAGGGAAAATCTTTCAGTAAAAAACCCCAGCACTCCAAAACCTGCACAATGTATTAATCAAAACTATTACTGTTTATGTAATACACTTGCAATGCAAGTTCTTCCAAGATATAATCAACACTTGAAGACAAATCCGACAGCATAAAAATGTTCCAACAATACACTTGCTTCTCTTCTGATTCACAACCCTAAAGATGCTTATATCATGCACTTCCCTTTTTAGGGCAACTTCCAAAAGGTAGCCGTATTAGGGTTTTACCATTCTCTGAGAAAATAGGAACCTGTATTAGGGTTTTACCCATGGTTGCATAAGAGTGTATAGTACTCAACATGATCAGTTTCCACATGTCTTTCATGTCTTCACCCGTCATCGAATCTTTCACAATTAGCTCTTACAAATATTAATGACCGTCATAGGAATCCATCATAACCGTTTCAGTCATGATTGCCTTACACATTGTCCAAAGTGCTGACATTTGGCAAATAACCTCTACCATAGAAAAGGGATTCCTAGATCCACCTAGACCAAGTTTGATCATCCTTTTCATCTTCCAAGTGGAGTGAAAACACAACATGTCCCATCAACTACATGACATAACGAATATCAAACTTAAATAAATTATTTGCAAACAATTAATTATAAAAAAAATAATATCAAATGTAAGGAAATATACAAGGTTGAGACACCTTATTCCTAACATTCTCCCACTTTTCAAACACCTTGTAATAGCCAAAGGAAATAAAAGGATTTAACTGCTATAGGCTGAGAGGCCCATAGACTCTGAACACCATCTGAACTTCTCTGTGCCCATAGGTTTTTTCAATGCATCCGCAACATTCTTTACTGTATCTACCTTCTCCAAACTTACCTTTCCATCCTCTACCTTATCTCTCACAAAGTGAAACCGCACATCAATGTGCTTGGTTCTGGCATGGAAAGTTGGATTCTTTGCAAGGCAAATAGTACTCTGATTGTCGCAACAAATTGTAATCTATTCTGCATCAACACCAACATCCGAACATAGTCTCTTAAGCCAAATGGCTTCCTTACAAGCATGAGTAGCTGCCATGTACTCTGCTTCTTTTGTGGACAAAGTGACCATAGGTTGTCACTTACTCATCCAACTGATGGCACCACCAAACATAGTGAACACATAGGCACTTGTGGATCTCCTGCTGTCAATGTCACCTGCCCAATCTGAATCCAAAAACCCACAAATACAAACTGAATGCGGAGCTCCAAAAGAGTTTCCATGATAGCATATGGAATACTCTGATGTACCCTTCAGATATATGAACACTCTCTTAACTGCATCCCAATGTACCCATCCAGGTTTAGCCATAAACTTACTCAGGACTCCCACTACTTGGGCAATGTCTGGTCTAGTACAGACCATAGCATACATAAGGCTACCAACTGCACTCGCATAAGGTAATTTGCTCATGTCCTCCACCTCACTAGGATATTTTGGACAATCATCCATAGATAACTTTGTTCCCATAGAAACAGGAACACACAATGGTCTGCAATCTGCCATGCTAAACCTGTCCAAAATAGACTTCACATACTTACTCTGACTCAACCAAAGTTGTGATATTGCTATCAGGATTCAACTGTGTAGTTTTTTGAGTCAAACTCATTGACCCACGATTCATGAGTAGTGGTTCACACGAACCCATCTCTCATGAGAATGAATGGAACACTTAGCACTCAACCAAAGTTTTCTGTTAGATCTATCTCTGCTGATTTCCATTCCCAAAATATACCTGGCTGCCCCTAGATCTTTCATCTCAAACTGTGCTGACAACTGAGACTTCAAATCAGAAATCATACCCATACCCTTCCCAATCAACATCATATCATCAACAGATAATGCAATAATAAGAAGGCGAGCATTGTCAACTTTGAATTAAACACAATGATCTAATTTTGATCTCAGAAAACCAATCGACAACATAAAGGCATCAAATTTAAGGTACCACATCCTAGGAGATTGTTTCAAACCATACAGAGACTTCTTTAATCTGCAAACCAAAGACTCTTTACCTTTTTGAATATAGTGCTTAGGTTGTGACATATAGATCTCTTCCTCCAAATCACCATGAAGGAAAGTTGTCTTCACATCCATCTGTTCTACCTCTAAATCATATGATGCTGCTAGACATAACAAAAATCTAATGGATGTAAGCTTTGCAACAGGAGAGAATATTTCACCATAATCAATTCCCTCCACCTATGAATACCCCTTTGTAACCAATCTGGCCTTGCACCTCTCAACACTGTCATTTGTACAGAATTTCTTCTTAAACACCCATTTGCTTCCAACAGGTTTTCGTCCTTTAGGCAAAGGTACTAGGTCCCAAGTTTTGTTCTTCTCCTATGAATCCATCTCATTATCCATGGCCTCAATCTAGGAACCTACATCTTCCATACCTATAGCCTCTTTCACAGATCTAGGCTCATCAGTGTTTGTAATCAAGGCATAAGCACAACTGGAATCTAACATAGAAAATCCAAACCTCTCTAGTTACTTTCTTTCTCTCATGGATCTCCTCAAGGGCTAAGGTTGTGGTTGTTCTACCTCTTCTTCTAAATTTTTAGAGCTGCTAGAACTCTCCTCATCATCAGATCCATCATGGTGTCTCTATTCAGTCTTCTCAGGGGTAGGAGGCAATTGAACAACATCTTCTTTCATTTCTTTTTCATCTGGCTGTAACACAATAGGAGAAGGTGTTAGCTCTCTAAAATTAACATTTCTTCTATACAACACCTTACCAATCATAGGATCCCAAAGCTTGTATCCTTTCACACCAACATTTTAGCCGATGAAGATGCATTTTACAGCCTTGTTTTCCAACTTATATCTTCTCTCCTTAGGCACATGTGGATAAGCTTTACAACCAAAAACATGAAGATGTCTAACTGAAGGCTTCTTACCAGACCATAGCTCCATGGGTGTCTTACCAACAAGAGCTAATGTAGGAGATCTGTTAACCAGATAGCAAGCAGTGGCCACATCTTTAGCCCAAAATATTTGTTCGATTCCAGCTCTACTAAGCATACTCCTAGCCTTCTCCATCAATGTCCTGTTCATTCTTTTTGCAACTCCATTTTGTTGTGGGGTATAAGGAGTTGTCTTACGCCTCTCAATCCCTTATTCTTTATAGAACTATTCAAACTCTGCCAAACAAAACTCAACACCATTGTCAATTCTCACACACTTAATTCTTTTACCAGTCTGATTCTCTATGAGAGCTTTAAATTCCTTGAACCGACTGAAAACATGTGTCTTGCTTTTAAGGAAATAAATCCATGTCCTTCTACTGTAATCAGCTATAAAAGATACAAAATATATAGATTTGGAGAGTGAAGGAACTTTAATAGGACCAAACACATCTGAATGGATAAGATCCAAAATACTAGAAGACTTGTGAGAACTAGAGTAAAAATGAACATGATTTTTTTTACCATAAACACAGTGTTCGTAGAAGTCAAACTCGAGATTACAATCATTTATCCCCTTAATGAGGTTTTTATTTTTTAGGGTTCTGAGACCCTTCTCACCAATGTGGCCAAATATCATATTCCATAACATTGTCTTTTCTATAGGAAGTTTTCCTTCCAAAGTGTTAGCACCCTTAGTTACACTTACTGCACTACCATCAAAACCTATTACCATAGACTTCTTCACTGTTGGTTCAGATTGTGGAGATGAAGTGACTATTGCTCTCTTCCTTGAGATAGAAGAACTATTTCACTGTGAAGTGCAAGCATCCAGCTGAAACATGGTACCTCTCCTAGTACCTTTCATGAGCACCATAGATCCTCTAATCATCTTGCATCCTTCTTTCAAAAAATTAACTTATACACCTACATCATTCAACATACTTACAGATAATAGGTTTCATGCCAAAACTGGGATGTGCATTACCCCATTGATCCCCTTTACTCTTCCATCAAGGAATCCAATAGTGACTCTTCCTCCTCCAACTATCTCTAGGTGAGAATCATCACCCAGGTACACCTTTCCACCATCAAAATCCTCATACTTTGAGAACCAACTTTGTTGAGAGGTCATGTGAAAAGAAGCACCTGAGTCAATCAGCCATACATCATAAGATGCATGAGTGGCTAAGGCTGCGACAAAAGCATTGCCATCTTCTTGAGATTTTTCAGAATCTGAATTTGGGATTTTCTTCTTCTTCTTCTTTGGCTCTTTGCAGTCCTTACAAAAGTGCCCATTCTTACCATAGTTACAACATGTTACCTTAGACTTTCCAAGAGTCTTCGATTTCTCATGGGATTTAGATCTACCCTTTTCAGACTTCTTGTCATTTTTCTTTCCTCTGTCTTTGGATCTACCACGAACAGTAAGGGCTTCCTTGGTTGAATCAGAGGTCTTTCTTCGCATCTCCTCAGATAGTAGTGAAGACACCACATCATCCATTTGGAAAGTGAAAATAGTACTCCCAAGGGCCATCACAAGATGGTCTCATGAATCTGGCAAAGAACATAGTAGGGTCATACATCGATCCTCCTCCTCCAACTTGACATTGGTTGATTCAACTGTGCAATCAACATGTTAAATGCGTTCAGGTGATCTGCAATGGATCCTCCTTCCTCCATTCTCAGAGAATACAACTTCTTTCTCAGGAATAATCTATTCACCAAGGACTTGGCCTGATACACAGGTCCAAGCCGTGTCCACAATTTGTTTGTGGTCTTCTCATTGAGAACATTTAGGAGAACAGAATCTGCTAGACAGAGTCTAATGAGACCCTTAGCTTTTGATCCTTGAGATCCCAATCTTCTTGAGGCATGTTTATTGGTTTGATATCATTATAAACTACCTCCCATACATCACGGTCTATGAGCATGTCTTCCATCTTGAGTTTCCACAACTCAAAGTTTGTGCCATTAAACTTTTCCACCTCCATTCTACTGTATGAAGAACCTACCATCTCTTCCTACAATAAGGTTATGAATACTCTAAAACAATACTCCTATTGAACTGGATATTAGCTCAAAAAACCCATACCCTAACAAATAGAACCAAAACTGGCCAGGCTCTGATACCAACTAAAAGGAAACTAAGTGTGCAGAAAATAGTTCCCTATGCTAAACTCCCGAAAAGAGGATCGTGCAAATTCAGATTTAACCCTTATCAATTACAGAATGATAATACAATAACATGCATACATAGAAAAATGAGAATGAAACAATGATTTACCTTGGGGAAAACCTTTCGGTAAAAAACCCCCACACTCCAAAACCTGCACAATGTATTAATAAAAACTATTACTGTTTACAATACACTTGCAATGCAAGTTCTTCCAGGATATAATCGACACTTGAAGACAAATTTGGCAGCATAAAATTGTTCCAACAATACACTTGCTTCTCTTATGATTCACAACCCTAAAAATGCTTATATCATGCACTTCCCTTTTTAGGGAAACTTCCAAAAGGTAACCGTATTAGGGTTTTACCATTCTCTGAGAAAATAGAAACCCATATTAGGGTTTTACCCACGGTTGCATAAGAGTGTACAATACTCAACATGATTAGTTTCCACGTGTCTTGCATGTCTTCACCCATCATTGAATCTTTCACAATTAGCTCTTACAAATATTAATGACCATCATAGGAATCTGTCATAACCGTTTCAGTGATGATTACCTTACACATTGTCCAAAGTGCTGACATTTGGCAAATAACCTCTACCACAGAAAAGGGATGCCTAGATCCACCTAGACCAAGTTTGATCATCCTTGTCATCTTCCAAGTGGAGTGAAAACACAACATGTCCACTCAAGTAAATGACAGAATGAATATCAAACTTAAATACATTATTTGCAAACAATTAATTATAAAACAAATAATATCAAATGTAATGAAATATACAAGGTTGAGACACCTTATTCCTAACAGCTATTGTATGCTTTCATGCTTTCTACTTTGGATAGTTTCCCATATGTATGAGAGGAACAAGAAATGATTAGGAAGGGTAGCTACTTCAACAAGTCAGAGAATGGCTTCGTTTGACATTTTTTTTTGTAAATAATTATACATAGTAGGTTAGATTTTTTATGATTTCCATGAAGTGCATGAGCACAAGCTATTTCCCTCTAGAATTAGCAAAGTTTTGATGTTTTTTTCAGATACATGAGGTTGCAATTCCTTTGTCTTCACAGTGACTCCATGCACAATGAATTTCCAGGCTACTGATCTTCAACACATAGTAAGCATGTTCCCCTGAAATTTGCCAAAATATTGGCCTTTTCAGCCCACCATCAGATCCTTAGATTATATTGCCATCACATGGTTCCAATTGAATAGACTAAAAGGCTAAATCAATCAAAAAACATTCAGATCAAGAATCATGGCATAGCATGCCTCATGTCTTGCTAAAATAGACATGAAGTGCTTCAACATAGACCAAAGTTATATTTCAATGTGACTTATCTGGAGTCTCTCCAAAATTCCAACAGATTGTTCAACAAGTTGAGGAAGTGGATTTTGGGGTAGTTGGCCCCATGTTTTGTCGAGGAGGTTTATCAATGGGTCTCTTATCGATCTCAGGGTTCATCAGTGATCAAAATGGAGGAAATTGTGTGCTCCAATGGGCCTTTCTACACCAATTAAATTCATCAGTGTAACTCTAACTGATAACTGGTTCGAAGGCAATAATAAGAGAAGTGTTTTGGCAAGACATCTTTGGGTCTTGCCAAAATGGTCATCCTTTGGGCCATAGATGGAGGTCTTACCGATGTTGGTTTCATTGGGGCATTAGAGGTGAATAAAAAGTACAGTCTGACAATGTTTTCTACTGCGATGGTCTCCATCAGGGTATTTCCCTCTAATCAAGTGGCAATGAGAAACATGCCAAAGGGACATCAACAAAAGTCCTATCGATGTCAAATTTTATCCAACATCAGAGGTGATAGATCTTGTTAGCTCGATAATGAAAGTTACCATGATGGTTTTCATTAGGGTAACTCTCACTGAAGAATATTCAACAAAGGAGCCATCGATGGAGGTCTTTTTGATGAAGTATTGAGGAAAAAAATATGATAGGTGTCGTTGGCGAGGGTCTTTCCAATGGAGTTTATCAACATAGGGATGGCAATCAGAGGGGATTTTCAATGTGAACTGATTATTTTAGCTACACTGATGAAGCTCATTGGTGGAGGTCCCTCTAACGTAGTTTTCTGGGGGCAGTTCAACCATGTTGTCGACGAGGTTCTTGCCGATATGCACTTTGCAATAGTTGTAAAGATATTTGGTGTCGATAGGATTGTCTGAGTGCCTCCCTAACATGTGATGGTTTGTCACGGCGGATACTTGTGTTCAGTTCGGGACTTTTATCATCAAGGAGACTATCCCCGATGGTCAAAGTGATCAAATTCAATGCAATAAAAAGATACATGGGAAATTTTTGGGGTGACTCTTGCCAACATAGACTGATAATGCATTAACGTGCTCAACTACACTCAATGACCCATCATTTGTTGTCAACCTCTTCCAAGTGGCATAATTACTTTCATGGTGGCTTGATCTAGTCTTCAGTCACCTACCTTGCTCATTATGATGGAAAATTATATCTGAGGCCATATTTTACATGTGATCAAGGTACAAGTGAATACATATCAGATTCATAGTTATTGCTATACAGTTGCAAAAGATATTTTTTAACATTAGGGACATTAACCTTAAGAGCTTCTTGTCACTTCTGAGGCCAAGATCAACTTGTAGGGGTCATATTTCTTCTGATCTGATATGTTCTTCTGTAACTTGACCCTAGTTGGGGGTTTGGACTCCAGTGATCGATATGAGTTATGCTTGATCTATAAAGGAAATCTTGTACATTTTGTAAAGGGTTCTCCTCTAGTTCATTTGCAGTGGCTATGCTCTGCACCTGTAATCCTTTTCCCTTGTGTTAATGAAAATCTTTGTTTTGCCTCTTCTTATATTTAGCTACTTAGTGCATTTCCTTGCCTTGTGTTGAATGAACTCATTTCCTATTCTCATCTTACATGTTGTATTAGATCTTCTTATTAGTTGGTTTCTTGCGAATGTCTTTCCTTGCAGCATTTGTTAAGTTGTAATCTCCATGTTTGTTCTTCAATAGAATTAAAATTAAGAACAATGTGTGTTGAGTTTATTATTAATGTTAAGTGCAACTATAGGCAGGGAGGCTAACCAAGTTTCAATTTGGTGTATAAACTCACCTTCTTTTTCAATATATCCTTCTCCTTTTCCCTCAAAAGAAGTAGTCTAGGTGCACCTTGATTATAAAGGAAGTCAACCTTCTCCAGAGATACAATCCTATTGATCAATTCCTACATTGAGATATTCTTTCCATGTTTCATAAGGTTGTTTAGATCACTAACCATCACCTAAACAAGGGTAAAAACTTTTGTGACAATAGTTGCCTTGACTACTTTGACCACTGGGGAAAGTCCCCCAATGACCAAACTCATGTTCTAAATGAATTGAATTGGTATTAAAAACTATCGATTATTGGGGAAGCCCTTAGGAAGTCTTGTCGATGAACCCTTGCATCTATTTTCATTTGAAGAGGCTATTGGTAAAACAAGCTAACCATTTTGCCGATACCCTTATCGAGCTCTATTTCACAAAGCTCATCAACGAAAGCTCCATGGATAGAGTCATTGACATAACAAACCTTATCCGACTGCACTAATTATTTGCGTCTGATACCCCAATGATATTTACATCAGAAAGACTTTGCTGATGATAGTTTTCTCTTAGTGAACTGGCCATCGACCTCGATAAGACAACCCGATATCACTCTACAAAATGGGAATCAAAAAAACCTTCACTTATGCAAATCATTGGTATAGTGTACCCTGTTGACCCATAAGATTATGTCCCTTCTGATCATCAATGAAGAGAATTATCAGGGTGATTTACCTGGATGACACCCATTAGCATAACATACATTTTCAGTACACTCAGTTTGATCACTTTAGATGCCCAATGCAATCAACATCAAAAAGACCTCCATCGATGGACCAAAGGATGATCATTTCTGCAAGACCCAAAGATGTCTTTCTGAAACACTTTGCTTATCACTAGCTTCGAACCACATATCAACAAGAGTTACACCGATGAAGTTCATCGGTGTAGCAAGGCCCACTGAAACACATAATTTAGTCTATTTCGATCATCGATGAACCTTGAGATCAGAAAGACACCCACCGATAAAACTCATCGGAACAAACATGAGGCCAACTACCCTGAAATCTACGTCCTCAATCTAATGAACAATTTGTTTGGGATTTCAGGGAAACAATAGACAAGTCTCATTGAAATCCAGTCCTTGGTCTCTATTGAAGCATTGTACATATCTTTTGGTGGAACATGAGGGATGCTACACCGAAATGCATGATTTGAACCATTCTGCACTGATTTAGCTCTACAATCTACTCAACCGGAACCATGTGATAAAAATACTCTGTAAAATCTAATGGTGGGATGAAAAGGTGAACAACAAGTAATAATCAAGTCGAGATGGTGACGTTAGTATTAGGACTCTAGTTATGTAAAGAGAAGAAAATTTTAAATGTTGACATTCAGGGCAATTCACAGATATGTATTCGAGAAATAATTAAGGGAGAAATACTAAATTGGATATTGAGTTATTGGCTTCATAAATAAAATGTACTATTAGAAGGATTCACAAATTTCACTATTTCACATGTGTATAGGGAATCCAATATGGCTGTCGATTTGATAGCAAAATTTGGTGTCACTCAAAATTAGGAAGTTATAATAGGGTCAGAACCGAATGTATGGATTATTCTACAAAAAATAATAAATAAGGAGTGGGTCTTTATGTATAAAAATGAGGATCGATAGGGTATGATCTAAGAAATTTACATACCTATCTCAAATTGTTGGGGAGATGATTTATCTTTTCTCTATCCAAGGCACAGTTACATAGTGTGTACACCAGAGAATAAAATGGACAGAATCAAAGGAAATAATGCATGGCTTAGCGATTCATCGGGTAGAGAAATGGTATTGTTTGGGTGAAAAGAGGGTTGTTGGGTGTGTTAGTTCTTTTTCTTGCTGACATATAAATGCTTGTGACAAGACCACTCTATTTTCCCATACACTGATCAAGAAAGAAAGATAATAACAGTAACAAGGTTCCTATACCCTCTGCACTTTGAGTTCCACAGACTCGGGTGGGTTTAAGCCCTTTTTACTTGGAACGATGAAATCATAATATCATTCAAGCAAATGAATAATAGAAATTACAGACCCTTTGCTTGTCTAATATACTTATTTGATAAAACAAAAATAAAATAGAGTACGAAAGTGTTTAATTAAATGATGATAGACACCCACTCCAAATGAATAAAATACCAATGCCTTATTCTAGTATATGGAGTCACTCTAAACATTCAAAACCCTTGACAGTAATATAAACGCAGAAACACCTACATATGTGAATAGAGGAAAAATACACCTTGTATATAACTCCTCACATACAATTTTGATAAGATCATCACATTTGTTAAGAATTTCAAATTTCACCAAAATTATTCCAAGGAAATTAATTCTCTCGTTGAGAGAAATGATAAAATGATTTCACAATCTTGCTTATAGATAGATAAATTGAATAATCCTCAACCATTCAATCTAAGAAAAACTAAAAATATGACAACAAAGACAAACACTCATAGAATATCCAAAAACTAATGATGGATTTGTATTTATATTCATGTCAAAATAGATAGTACACTCAAAAGTATACTTCAAACCCTTATATAATTTCTTGGTTGAATACTAGATTTTACAATACTTTGTAATTCAAAAAATGACTATCCCTTTCCTAGTAGTCTTGGAATCCTTTTATATCTCAGGATGCAACAAGCTTCAAACTACTTGGGAGAATTATAATATCTTGTAACAACTTTACAACAACAAAAAAAATTGACAAAATCCATAGCAACATATGGATGCCAAATGAGACCACAAAACCAATCAAAAGTCATTGCAGCTTAAGGACATCTGCTACCATTTTAACATAGTTATCCACCTATTCACCTCCTTGTCGGTGGGCCAATCGAAAGCTTTTCTTGTTCTAACTTGGCGATGGCCACTTTCCATTTGGCATCTACAATCATCTTGGCCTCAAGAACAAACTTGGTCATATCCACTTCAACCTTGAACAAATTGTCAATCAAATCGTTGAAGTAACCAACATCAATATCCTTATCCAAGTGCTCATTTACATCATTTGTTTTCCAAATTGCATCAAACTCCTCCTCCCACTCTGATTGTGCTTTCAAAACATTATTAATATCATAAATCTTAGGAATTAGTGCATTGCACTATTTGCCAAAAAACTGTAATTTGTTGCTAATCAATCTATCCTTTCCATTGAAAAAAGCATAAGAAATATTCATCTCTTTTACCATCACGGTAGTTTCTAAAATTTTGGGAGGGAAATCATCACTGTACAAAATTGCAGCGTTTAACTTATCCATTACCCTAGTCCTAGATGACCATATATTGAACATAGTCTCAAGGAAAGTCATGGCTTCAAAGGCAATTCTACAAGAATATTGGAGTGACTTGTGCATTTCATGTGCTAATGAAGTCTTTTGTTTCAAAACACCCACTTGGTGTTTTAAGAATGCAAGGAATATAGGAATAACACTGTCACCTTGTCCTCCCAAAGATCTATCTGCTTGGCCTTCACCTCATTTTATGTCACCCTGAGTCTTTGTAGATGCATCTACTTTGTTTTCTATGGCTACCTGTGGGGGTTCGTTTACCTATTTTTGCTTTAATTCTTCCACTTGTTCTTCTAGTGCATTATTCTGTATCATAAGCTCTTCATAATTTTTAGCCAAAGCAATCATTTGATTGAAAATTTGATCATACCTTTTGGACATATACTCTATTTTGGCCAAGTTCATAAATGAAACTTGGGTCATTAAGTGGGAAATCTTTGTATCGCTTGTGTTCTAGAAGTTCCATATCATTCTGCCAGCCTTCTTTTCTTCCCTTATATTTAACACCAAGGGCTTTTGTGTGGAAGGAACCAAGGACCAAATAGCCAAAGTCTTCAATTTGGGATCAAAGCCCAATCCTCTTAACACATCATTTATTTCAAATTATGATTTGAACATGGCATTTTCCTATTTTCTAATTTGATTAATAATGAACTTAGATTGCAAATCCCAATCAAGCATTAGTAACACCAAACTATTTTGTACAAGGAGCCTTTCATGTTCAACATTGATTAATTCACTTTCAGGGTCATATTCCTAAAGTGTCTTCACAATCTCTTCATTTTTCTCTTCTCCTCCTTCCCCTGCTATCAGATTCTGCCTCAATTCCCCCTATTTCAAATTTATCAAAAAAATCTTGAACTCATTTGAATTGATGAATTCATCATCTTTCATTAACTCATTAGCTATCATTAATTTCTTATCCATTTCTGTAGTCAGAGCTACTTTACTCTCACCCTTCCCCTCATCTTGTAGCAATGCTCGCAATTGGGTTCTAATCTTCCTAAAAAAATTACCCTGCTCTGTGACCATAGCCTTGGCCAAATTTCTCCTTACTTAAACTTCTTTATCCTCTGTTTTATGCCTCTTACTTGGTAGTTCCCTAGTAGAAGTTTCCTCCTCTCCAACATCCTCATCTTCCTCCCCTGATTCTAACAATCCTTTGGCATGCAAATCCAATGTGTCTTGGGATCCTTGGGGTTGTGCACCCTCAATGCTAAATGTTGACACTCGTGCCATCAAGTTTTCATAGGATTGTAACATTTTTTCAATCCTCTAGAAGTATGGAGTATCAGGAAAAAACCCAAAGAATGTAGTGTCTGATTCTTTCCATTATGCTTCTACTCTCATAAGATCTCTCCACTTTCTACTCCTTTCCTGGACCTCAACTCTATCCATTCTATTCCTTACATATTTATTATCAAAAATCTCATGATCCCTAATATTTGCCCAAGGAGTCATGTCTTTCAAGGCTATCTGGATGAACTTCTCTGGATCACAAAACCTTGAGATTGTGTTTGACAATCTGTATTGTTTCAAAAAACCATTAATCTGCTCAAAGGCTTTCTTGCCTATAGAGAAGTCACATGCCACCCATAAATCTATAGATGAATGCACCCTTACTATGTCCCTCTAAAAACTCCTTATCTACCTAAGGTATTTTCCAAATGAATTCTATCAAATAAATTCGGAATGGGACAAACTTAGGAAGTATATGTGAGTGTTGAGAGCATCCATAAACCCTAATGACAGTAAACTGGTCAAAGAAGAAAAAATCACCCCAATTATGACTAACTGGCCAGTTTTGAACAAAATTCCAAGGCCTCAATAACCTCCTAACATCAATGGACAATATTTCCCTAACAACTTCCAACATATCCATTATTGGAGTAACAATCCAATTTTGAAACGAAAATAAAAGAAGAATGCAAGGATGAGCTATCCCATACCCGAGTCCATCTTTATACTAGCATTTAAATCCCATATTCTAATTCATATAGCTCTAATTCCTTATCCATGGGCTCCTTGTTATAAAAAAGAATTAGAAACATCAAATGGGAGTAATGTTTAAATGTAGGCACAAGAACACCACTCTGAATTTCCACCAGTGCATTATGTATGGCATCAACCACATAACCTACATAATCATAATATGTGTTTACCTTCTGATGTTGAGTGTTCATGGTCATCATTAGTAAATCAACAACTACTGTTGAGTCTTCATCAAACCCCATAACTTTTCTCTATCTATAAACTGTGCACGTCATGTAATTATGGAAAAAGGAGAGGTCAAACGGTGGTTGTATATTGTCGAGAACTACAACCAACTTTCGGTCTAACCTAGGCATATACCTTGGTATTTCAGGTCATTTTATCAACTTAGCACGCTTCTCATAATCATCATTCATCTTTTCCAAATCAATTTATATGTATATTGCACCAAAAATCTTGAAAACCTCCCCAACACTTCTTCTGTCTAAGGTTACTAGGGATTTCTTATTTTTTCTTCAAATTATCCTAGACACAGGACAATAGCTCTTTGCCAGCTCTTTTATTAAATTGACATCAACATATACATCATGGACAATCAGCTTAGCCATGTTCAAATTCCATCGATTGCTCATAGGAACTGACTTAACTCTATTACTCCAAAAATAGTCAAACAGAGCATTACCTGAGTAATTTAGAGTAACATCATTTCTACATTGGCACCATTTATCCCTCCACTCCATCCAATTTGCACTGTTGGCACTAGAAGTTCCTGGTAACAAATCTACAAATTCATCAGTATATTTCATCACCACAACTCCCTTTTTACCAGAAGCCTTTGACACCCCACTTGAATTTGCTTGACTCATCCTGACTTTCACATAATTGAATCCTCACCACACTGATGAATATCCTGCAAATTGAGCTCAAAATATAAGTCTCTGCTAAAAAATGCTCAGATTCTCTCAGAAGCATAAAATAACTGCACACAATCTAATCATATAATCATGCAAATTTATAACCGATCACATCCAACCGTTGTCAGGTTCATGATAACTCTCTCACACTTCTCTAATACTACCATTGGTGAATGCAACTAATATTGTTATTAATTCCATCTTGAGTGCGGTGGCTGGAGCTGAGTATGCACTTTTATTTCTAAGCCATTTTAAATTTCATGAAACTTGGACATGTGGAAACTTGTCGCACACTCGCAACACAATCCATGAACCTTTTTTTTACCTCGCGAGTCAGTGACAATGCCTTTCCTTTCTCTTTATTCATGCACTCGCAACACCTTTACTTAAAGTTGTGATCATCTGACAAGTAAGCGATAACCATCCATCTCACTTAAATCTTTAGTCTCACACTCGCAACACTTTCTTAAATATTCCTTTATTCTCCTCAAGTGAATGACAGTCGTTGATATCATTTATGATTCATCATAATTGTGCACTCGCGACATAAGATTTAACTTGACCTTAGCCTTCATGAGTATGCAACAACCGCAAGACAAATCATAAACTTAACCATCACGCACTCACAAACCACAAAGCTACAGGCTAACTTACACGACGAGTGAATGACAAAATTAGTTAAGCCATGAACTAAGCCATGTCGCACACTCGTGGGCCAAATGAACTTAACCGCCAACCATGCACAACTAAGAGAAAACATAACTTTCCCTTTTCTCACTTACTCGCAATGTTAGAGAACAAACTGCAACCACACCCACGACTACATGACACAGTTAAAACTCCTTTGCTCACTCACTCGTGCTTCTAATTGACAACTTGACTAAACAATCATGACTGTGCGATAAAACAAAAAATGCAAACTTAACAAAGAATTAAGAGCTTGAATACCCTAGCATTTCCTTTAAAAAAAAATTAAAAGACCTTACTAAAATAACGCGGGAAAAACCACTTCTCAGCATTCATAAGGAAAAAAAAATTAAAAAAAAAATTGTGTTAACAAGGTGTACATCATATTCTCTAGTGGATTTGCTTTTGATATTGTGAAGCTTTGGGATAGGCATTTTTGGTCTCCATGGACAAAGAATGGTCAAGTAATGTTATATAACAAAACTGATGCAGTCAAGCTCGGAGGATCCAATAAAGGATTGTCCAAACTTGCAGCCAACAACAAGACAACAGCGGAAACTCAACAACATAGTGATATAACAACTTATATCAATTCATATTCATTTTCAGATTCAATTGCATGCAACATTCCAGACTGTGAGGCCTTCCTGATTAGGGCCAAAACAACAAAAGCATCAACAAGATCTCGCAGGATCAAACGTTCCCTGTCTACTCTATTTCTAAGTGGAAGAAAACCAAATCTAAACTTGTGCTCGCAAGCCTCCAAGAAATCTTCTATTTCTGTCTACCCACTTACCACTATCTGCAACAACTTATAGTTCTTCAGCTTATCAGCTTAGTATTCACTATCTTCTCTTTGATCTCATCTATCTTCTATTATCTCCTCCTAAAACTCAACCTAGAATCTCTTTTATACACACTTGCCACAAGTCGACATTACGATTGAAATAACATAAATAAACCCAATTCGGCATCAAGAAATACAAAACCAACATGTTATCTGCCAGTCGACCTCCAATAGTCATTAAATCTGCATAGGAGAGTGAACTAAACAAGATATAGGTCCTCCTCACATTCCCCACAGAAAACCATAAATTAAATGCACTAGTCGGCCAACCCAAATAGATAGAATAAACCTTGTCGGTGAGAGGCACAACTGAGCTAAGCTCCACCAAACATACACCACCAAGAAACAACACAAAACACCTACTCGGTAACCGAGACCGAGCAACCAGTCACTGAGACCAAGCCACAAGTAACCGAGCCAACAAGTAACCGAACACCCCAACAAGGAACTCCAAGGCAGTTATCGACTAGATTACCAAGCTCCCAAAGAAACAAATCAACATCAAACCAAAACATGTTTTTGGTGACACAGGATTGCCAACTACCCTAGGATGTTCTTGCATCAGACACCCCAGTTACGAAAAGATGTTCTCAGTAGCTAGAAGAACATCTATGGGGATTCAACACATAGATCCCAAACTGGTTCTTGATATACATGTCCTCAAGGTCCTCAACCAACAGGATCTTCCCTCAATTCTTCTTCTGCTTCCTTTTTCCACTAGTACTCTTTGATGTACCTTTAGATTTTTGAATCTGAATATCTGCACCAACCCCTGCAACCATCTCATATCTGCTATGGCCAATGCTCAAGTTCCTCCTTCCTTTGTCTTCATCCTTCAAAGGAATCAAAATAGACTTTCATCCATCTTTCAAGATAGTAAACCAATTCCTTTTATATTCAGAAATAGCCTCTCTATCATACTACCAAGGTCTCCCAAGTAAAACATGACAAGACCTCATCTCCACAATGTCACATAATACTTCATCTCTATAGGAACCAATATAAAAACTCACCATGCACTACTCCTTCACCTCTACTGCATGACCTTCTTGAAACCAACTTATCCTATGAGGAAAATGATGCCTCAACCTTTCAAACCAAGTTTCTAAACCATCTCCTTAGCAACTAGGTTGCCAGTACTTCCTCCATCAACAATCACCTTACAACATTTACCACCAAAATTACATAGTCTTGAACAAGTTCTTCCTGTAACAAGAATCAACTTTCTTCGAGGGAAGCAAAGTTCTCCTAAGCAAGAGAGTCACACCCTCCACCTCAGGTTCATTCTCAAAAAATTCATTCACCACAGCATTCTAGTGACTATAGACCTTCCTATCTGCATGTGGACATTCGAATGACTGATTTCCTTCTTCACCACAGTTATAACAAGTACCCCTGAATACACCTCTACCTGTTGTGTACTTAAAATATATCACACTTCTATGAATCATTCCATTCAAGGTTTCTCAAGAATGAGGCCTCAAATATCGACTCAGAGCTCCCTAGTCATGAAGTGCAAAGGTTTGTGATGGAGGCCCTCAAATTGACCTAGTTGTGCCCCTGCAAGTACACCATGAAATGAGAGATTCAAAGAGAAAAAGAAAGGATGCTAGTCGCCATGACCATCCAATATGCAATGAAATGAAAACTATTATATATGATTGCAATGCATGAAAGGAAATTAATCTAAATGATAACAATGCAAGATTAATCTATCAAAGGAAATATGCAAGCTTAATTTATGGAAGAAAATATGAATTTAATCTAATATGAATCTAATCTACATGAATAGCCATGGATGTAAGAAGAAGAAGACAAGAAGAGAGAAGTTGCAATATCTAAGCCAAAGTGCTCAAATTCTCCTCCAAAATTGCTCTCCAAACCTGCAACATAACAATACATAAAAATTCTATATGAGAATGAGAAGGAGAGGTTTCCTTTTATAGGAAAGTGAACGGTTGAGATTAAGAGGCAAAAAGAAATGGGCAATGGTGGAGGTTAAATCTTGGTTGATCCATGTGCTCATTTAAAAAGCAAAAAGCCCACCACTTAGAAAGATGTGATAAAAAAATAATTTTTATTTAATTTATTTTATTTTTCATCAAATAAAGTGCTTTAAGTGGGGATTTTTATTTATTTAATTAAAAATGGGGGTTTTCTTTATAATTAAATAAATTCGAAGAATTTTATTTAATTAAATGGGAGGAATTTATTTTAATTAAATAAGATGAATTTTATTTAATTAAAAGGGAGATTAAATCTTTTAATTAAATAAAAATGATCAAACCTTAGGAAATATTAAAATAATTGAATTAATTACGATTTGATCAAGGAAATTGATTTGAATTGAAAATGTTGCAAAGCATTGATTCAGGAATTTGATAAATTGATAAATGTGGGTCGATAGTCCAGGCGACCATTTTAGGGTGCATACATTTGCCCCTCTTTGACTAATGTGTGATCATTCTGGGAACACATGTAGTCAAAGAATGCAGTTGAAGTGTGAGATCGATTTGGGATCACAAAACAA
>MU226123.1:1370458-1395789 GCA_018584345.1 Thuja plicata
ATGCTCCAAATTAGAATTATATATGTAATATATATTATATAATTAATATTAATTTTATTATATTTAGCTATACTAAATAAAAATATAATAATAACAATAATTCTATATTTGTATCTACTAATTTTCACTGTAGAGTATAATAGATACAATATATTATATATAATTGAAATTATATTACATTTCTATTTATGATTTTTAATATAAATATAACTTGTAGTAGAAGTTCAAAAAGAAATAATAAAACATAAGAGAAAACCTGAAATGTCACATAATTTATGAAGAAAAAATGTTTTCTAAAAAGGTATGCTGTTGGCACTGTGTGGGCGGGCGTCGCTTGCTGCTTAACTGCTGAGCTTTGCAGCCGCCACTTGCCGTCATGCAAGATTCCACCTGCACGCCTCCCATACAAAACCAAGCCAAGTTCTCCCCTCCCGTCCATACTTATACCCCTCTCCTCCTCCCCTGTTTCTCCATAGACAGATCTTCCACCACTCCTTTTGCAGCATATTTTGAAACTTCCTCAAGATGAAGCAACAATCCACGAAATGGGTGGCGATGGGCGTGGTAGTGCTGATTTCACTAAGCATGGCATTGGGCAGGCAATAGTGCGACCCCAGGCGGCTGAATGAATGCAAATATCTCATGAGGGCAGGGCAGGGGCAGGGGCAGGATCAACCCCCGGTAGGTGATGCGAAGAGCTGCAACAGACGCCTCAGCAGTGCCGCTACAATGCCATCCAGCGAGTGTTCGAGCAAGAGCAGGAGCAGGAGTATGGATAGGATTTCAACCAGGTCGGGCATGGGCAGGGGGGCCGTGGATTGCAACAATAACAATGACAAATGCTGGAGAGGGCCAGAGAACTCCCTTCCCGCTGCAACGTTCAGCCACGCCGCTGCGACAGTCAACAATGCGGTAATCTCCTTTGTTTCTCATCTCTATCATTTCGCACTCAGCACTCACGCCATTTAGCCTCTTTCTTTGCTTCTCATTTTCAATTGTTGAGCTCACATTTGGGTTTTTTTCCTGTCTGTGTTTGCACTTGCAGGCATTTACATGCCAGGAAATATGTGGTAGATTAGAGTATGCCGTAAGATTTTCAACCCAAAATCTTACCAAAAAAAAATTAAACCGATATCAAATGGCCCATAGCTATCCAGCATAATCTAAAAGGAGAATTTACCAATAAAAATACTGTCCATTGGTAAGCTATGCTGTTTAGACGTTTCCATTCATACTAAATTCGAACAAGAAATTGAAGAATTAAGTGTAACAGAGGAGAAGGGGCAGAGATGGAGAAGGGGCACTTGTACGTGGATCGACTTCAAAACAGAGCACTCTAATTCAAACATGCAGGGGAAAGTCAAGAACAGCTGGGGACTCTAATTCAAACATGCTGGAGAAAGTCAAGGATAGCTAGGGATGGACAGCTGGTGGAAAACGACGGATGGCCAAGATTGCTTCAATGGCAGTCATTGCCGTCTCCAGCACCTCCAGCCGTTGGATGAACAAATCAGGTCGAGGCTTTCCAAGAGGGAAACGCCTACGGCGTAATAATAACTATTATCATCCCAAGTCATTTGTTGCATGCAAAAATACACATATTTAGCAATGGCAGAAGAGCAGAAGACACCCGAATGCTCGTTGGAGATTGTTAGAGCATGGCTGGAAGACATGGCAACCAAATTGCCTTCATCCATAGATGATTTGCCGACAGGCTTCTACGACGCTCTTCTTCTGCAAGGCCTGCAAGTCGATCATGCAGAGAATGGACGCCTTCTCTGCACTGTCAAAGTCCCTCCAGGCCTCCTGGTAAGATACCCATTTTCTCCCAACCTTAGAAAATGGGACTTTAATCTCGCTTCTAAACTCCAAAAACAATGTCAGAATCTTCACTATCAAGTATTGATTTGATCTTGGATTAGGTTTGAACAATTGAACTCATTTAGATTAGGGTTTGAAACCTAAACCCAAATCGAAATTCAATTGCTTTTAAGTAGATCCGTGCCTCTCAAATTATGATAGCGGGTTGGGTTTATTCACTCGCTTTTACGTAGATTTATGCTTCTCATAATAGGACAGAGGAGGTTGGGTTTGTTGATAGCTTTTGTTGAATGAGCAGTTAACGTTCCAAACTGAAAAGGGGCTGGAAGCTTTGTGGTAGAACGCTCGGCAGAATGTGAGTGCGAGGTTTTAATTTGGATTCGGAGCAGGTCCATGGAAAATAATAGCCTTTGTGTTCTTCCTGATGCAACTCATACTGTACAGGAAGCATTTCCAATTTGGGTATTACCTAGGGCTCGGTCCAGGGAATGCTTGGGTTTTTTACTCATTGTTAGTTTTTCAACCACATTAGTTTTATCCACAGTGCTATTAGAGCCTTAATTTTCTAGTTAGCTTATTTAGCAAGAAATGGGACTGGATATTCATATTTCTGTGTTTTGGAACGTAGAAATGGTTTTACATTACGAACATGCCAATGCCCGTTAGCAGTGAGCTTTTCAATATTCGACACGTTTTTCATCCTGTCAAATTTTCTGAGGATTCGCTAGGTCTGACCAATGTGATGTTTATTATCTTCGAACCAGTAGCCAAGTGCATGATCTATGGATATTGAAATACAATTGTAAATTCCATACACACAGATGGTTTAAGGTAGATTACTATAGATATCAATTTTTTTTTAATCAATAAAAGGCTAGAGCCAAAATATATTTGTATATATGTTAATCTAGAATGAAACATAGTAGCTAATCTATTTAAAACATATAAAAGTCTATGGAGATCATCTGCTCCATAAAAGTCAGATAATGTTCTGCATTCAAACCAGCAAAACTAAACCTATCCTTAGTTTCATTTACCAGATCAAAAGGACAAAAAACTGACTCCATGTAAGTTCCAAAGGAAAATTACTAGCCTCCCCTCTGCCATCCAGTGCTCTTCCACGTCCTCTACTGCTTCCTTCTGTCGCGTCTGCATCAGAGTCTGCCGTTCTTTGCAGGTTGAACCGTTGACATGCCTCTTCTTGCCTGAATGATTGCATTTTCTTGTGGGGATCTCAAACCTACATGCTGTGCACTCCAATCTGGGTCCCATGGTTTGATATCTTGCGGTGGAGGGCACGGAAAATCAAAGATTGAAAGAAGACCTGCCTCCATATTCTTTAACCACTGCTCACCTTCATTCTCCATTACACCTTCATTCTCCATTACCAAACTCTGGAATTTAAGAAAATCCCTTACCCAACTTGGGCCTTTGTTATGGCGAAGCTTGTATAATTTCATTAGAAAACCTATCCTTTCTCTAATCGAAAGCCTCCTATATCTGAAGATCCTTTGGTCCTCAATTACCAATATCGGATACCTCCTTGGGGGATGACCATTAATTATTGCTAAATCATAATCCGTGGGTCTTGGAATGGTAAGATCATTGTCTATATTCCTAAGAATTCTAGTCATGTCCAAAAAATTTCCTAGAAAGACCTTCCTACATATCTTCTCTACCACCTTTTTGCTTATGCCCACATGCAATAGTATTGCCAAGAACACCGCCACAATATCTGTATTGACTCTATACCTGTGATTTGCCCTTACAAAATCCTCTCCTAAAATTCGCAATACCACCTTGACCACCATGATATGTTGATCCTGTAAGATTTTTGCATTCTTTGATCCGTTACTACCCTTAAAAAAGCCACTTGCCTCTTTGGGCTCTCCACTAAGAACCGAATAGGAGAACCCATGCGTCAGGTTTCTAATATCAGTTTCGCCCTTTCTCCACAGTTCCCTGAAACTGTTTCCGCTTTCGATCTCAGTGAGAAACAAAAAGGAGATTTTAATGTAAAAATCTATTGCAGACTAGCCCTGAATAACGCAGCATATGAGATCTCATGAAATTTTAATTCTACGGACAATTGCAAATCTTACCTGAATTGAAAATTGAGGCCCTAATTATTCTAAGAAGTTTGTCTTACCATGTTTCTACTTGATTGCGCAGAACACAGGGAATTTTCTTCATGGAGGAGCTACTGCAGCATACGTTGATATTATAGGTAGTGTAGCAATATTCACTACAGGAGCTAAATCATCTGGGGTTTCAGTTGAAATCAATGTCTCATATCTTAATGCTGCAAAGTTGGGGGTAAATCTAGAACATTCTCATTGTAAATGTTTTCTGGGTGGCCTGGATTTCTTTTCTTTTTTGCAGGATGAAGAAACTAAATGCTGATTTTTTCCCTTTAATTCAGGAGGAGATTGAAATTGAAGCCAAGGTTCTCCGGATTGGCAAGGCGATTGCCTTTGTTACCGTTGACTTGAGAAAGAAGAAAACAGGGGAACTCATTGCCCAGGGACGTCACACAAAGT
Source organism: Thuja plicata (assembly GCA_018584345.1). Taxonomy (NCBI): domain Eukaryota; kingdom Viridiplantae; phylum Streptophyta; class Pinopsida; order Cupressales; family Cupressaceae; genus Thuja; species Thuja plicata. The sequence goes on from MU226123.1 coordinate 1,374,820, forward strand.
ACCTTGCTGTGACTAGTAAATTGTAACTTTCTCAAATTCGAATTTGACTATAAGCCAGCCATGTTATGAAAAATAAAAAGGAAATGAACCATAGACAAAATGGCAATGAACTATAACATTGCAAAATCTATGGCACTTTGTAAGCCATTTTTGGCCTGCCAGGCAAGCCACATAAACATAAAGGAACAGAAGCAATCATGTCCATCATCTAGCAACCATCAACATGTTAATAATAATCCCGTCTTTTAATCATTTACCCTGAACTCTCCATTGCGATGAAGTTCTTGTTTGGTCTCTACCCTGGGGATCCACAGATTTTGTACTATATATTTATTATTTTACATTTTAGGTTTCATTTAAAGGACGTGATTAAGTGAAACTGAAATTGTTTTGCAGATAAGGAATTGTTGTGTGAACATTATTTTTAGCTTATCAATTCTGAACGACGACTCTTAATATATCTTTGTACTCGAGAATTTTTATTTTTATTTGTGCTACTAAAAGCTTCAACAATTTTTGCTTATGCTTTCCCCTGTTTTCTTTTTTCAATTTTTTGCTTTGACAATTGTCTAGAAGTCTCTTATTTACAATATTGAGAGCAAACATTATGCTACAATAACTTATTAGTCATGGCCTAAGTCGCTGAGGTTGAGATGTAAAATTGTATTAGACTTGTCTGCCATTTCTCTCTTTTACTTATTGCTTATTTCAATTGAGGTTTGCTCTGTAGAGAATTGTATTTGTATTTGGACTCGTTTTTCTCTTCTCAAGGGGAACCACTCCTATTCTTTGATTGTAGGCTAAGTTACCAGATTCGCTCCAGCAACCCTCAAAGTCGGGTTCGATTCGATACAAAGTCTGGTCCTTGTCGAATTCACCCCAAATTCGCCTACGGAGCCACAAATTCGCTGCAAATTCTGTCAGAGGAACCTGGGCAGAATTTGGAAGAATTTGCTGCCCAGCAGCCAAACCCAGGCCGAATTTGGTCTCGAAACAATTTTTTTCGACTTTTTAAAAGTGTTTTTTTGCCTAATTTGGTCTATTTGATCCTCCAACCGTAAAAGTGACCACTAAAAAGGTCAAAAAGGATGTTTTTTATGTCATTTGTGCATTTGTGAATGAAAAAGAAAACTACTTGCCTCCATTGCTAAATTTTCTTGTTTGGTTGCCATTGCTCAAAGAGTGTTGAAAGGTGATTTTTGCATGCTCCTGACACACAAAGACAATACCTACAAAAAAAGGGGAGGCAAAGCACTGGGATGTTGAACCAGTGTCCGGAGTTGGAAGATTCAATTGTCCGCCTCGATGTACTTGCAGTTGATGATGATGATCGCAAGATACCTAGTGATATTGAGGCTGCTCGTGAGCTGACATTGCTAGTACCAATGCCAGTGAACTGCTTGTGCTTCTAATTTGCCACAGCCAGATGATGATGATATGTTTGATGATTTTTGATGATATTTGATCAGTGATGGCTGATTGTTAATGTTGATATTATTATTTTTGAACTGAAACATAGATATGGTGGTGTATATTGGCATTTTGTTATGTGAATTGGACTAAAACGTTAATATAGTGGTGTATGAACTTATTTGCTGCTGCTACACACGCGCGCGCGCGCACACACACACACACACATATATATAAAAGAAAAAACATATGTTTTTGTACACAGACAAATCCAAAATGAACACGATCCTACTTTAAAAAAATTTTGAACAAATCTTGAACCCGAATCCGAACTTGCAACTTAGATTGTAGATCTTCGTTGTCCATTGCCATCTTGAAATTCCTTGTAAAAATGTATATCATTTATGGTGAACAAAGATTGAAGCTTTTGTATATGAATTTCATTTTATTAGAGCTTTACTAATGCTATAAGTATGCATGAGAAGACCATATGCATTTATACTGATGGAAATGTAGATATCGCTGGTAACAAAAACATTACTAATATATACAGTTCATAACTTTATTGTTATTCTTTTGATTAAATTCATCAAATTTACACAGGTCATAATGATTTCAATATTTTTTCTTCTGGATTTGACCATGTAGATTTTTTTTGCCAATGTTCTGGATCAAAGTCTATGATCCATCATCAGGACAGATAGCAAGAGAAGAGAATTGAGAGGTCATAATGATTTCAATATTTTTTCTTCTGGATTTGACCATGTAGATTTTTTGTTGCTAATGTTCTGGATCAAAGTCTATGATCCATCATCAGAACAGATAGCAAGAGAAGAGAATTGATAGGATGGTAGCAGACCAAACAGAATAATTAAAAAGCCAGGTCTGCTAACTTCTTGTAGAGCTTAATTCTAAGCTTCTCTATCTGTTTAGATTTGAAATATAGAATTAAGAATATTGAAATCTTTTTGATTCATCAGATTTTCATATTTAACTGTTCTGTTCAAAAATAAATGATAGAAATTTGTTTTTTATTTTTATTATAAGCTTAAGGATATCAGTATCTGGAAGCATGACCTAGGCTTGGAAACATGGAAAACATTAAAAGAGACCTCAACTTTTGTTGCAGCTGATCTTATCTGCTTGCTGAGTTGTATAGTAACATCCTTAGTTGTCCAGAAACATTTGCCTAGAAGTTGGCTAAAACAATATTGTACGTATTCTATAAACATCTGTGAAAGCTGAACAGGATTCAGCTCTTCGACAATATGATGCAAATACAAATAACTCCCCTCTAATTCAGACTCAAAACTACTGAAAACTCATAACAGAGACTCACTGCATTCCATCATACAATAGATTGCAACACATTTCATCTTGGTTGTTATTAACCCTATGCCCTGAACAACGATGTCCATGCAGCCCATTGAAATCACCTGATTAGACAAATATTTTGTATTTATTAATAAAATTACAGTCGCAATATTTATGTGAGATTTTCAATTTAATTAATAAATACAAAAAGATTGTCAGATCAGGTAAATTCTATCGTCTGGATAGCCCATTCGTGCCCTGCACACCCCTCTGGGTTTTTTTAATTTCCCCTTCCTATCCTACGCGTTTTCTTCTCTCATTTATTGCGCAACCTTTTTTCCTGAGTTGTTGCGCCCACTCCCTCCAATGCGGATTACCTCTCTTTTCTTATCATAACCCACCTCTTCCTGGTGTTGCCTCCCTCAATCTCATTTATATCCTGTAATTGCTTCTTTTACTCACCTTTTACTTAACCTACTCCACTGCCTCTCTTGTATCCATTCATATTTGCCATTGGATCTGCCTTTATATTCTGACCAAACAAGTGCCAAGCTGGATTGATTTGAATTTTGCCTTTAATTTGATTCCTTGCATTTCTCTTAACTGCCCCTGCCGTTTCAATTGACCTATTCCAAGTATTTCTCCCAGAATTGTCATCAATAGGCTCTCAACTTTTTAAAAATAAAACTTCATTTATGTTCACCGTCAGTTATAAGATGATATCCACGTGCCTAGCAGGGATGCTGACAAAGTTGTGGGATTTGACGTTACATCTATGTCTAAAGCCTTCTCAATAAATCCATTTGATGGATGTCCATACCCTGTTTCGATGCTCCCATTTTGGCATGGGCAGGCAGGATGCTCCTGCATCACAATCTTATTGAAACTTAACAATGACAAATTGAATTTGCTGGCAATGACAATGAAATATTATTTTCTCCTTTGGTTTTTATGACACCCGTCCATGACACCAGTCCACGACTTTCTGAGATTGTGAAGAATGTCATGATTCTTCAAGCCTATTTTATTAGTTAATGGAACAGATTTCTGCGAAGAAATAAAATTGCTAGTCAAATATTTTTTAAAAGAAATTCAGAAAACAGGCATTTTTTCAGTAACCAAACTCACCAAACTATGGCTGGTATGTGAAAGACAATAGATAGAAAATGAAGACGATAAAGTTGGTAATTATGAAAGGTTGCATGCCTTGTTCGTGCAAAAAATAAAATAAGTTGTTCTTTGAGTAGCTAAATGCATGAACTATATTAACTGGATTTTTATAATACCAGTTTGAGACAGAGCATACTAAATAAACACACGTCCGTTGCTTCTGAACATATAAGTAAATCTGCAGTATATAAATTGCTCGAAGAACAAGTTTTGTAAGAAAACGAATTTATGTGTGCAAATTTGATAGGTTAAAGTAGGTGAAAATGATTAAAAACATTTACTGACTTAATGCATATGACAGAGATTTGAACTGTTTGTCTTTCTCAGTATAGTTGAAGAAGTTTCAGGCAGAGTAGCATTTAAGGCATTAGATGAAATGATTTTTGCAGAACTATTTATTCATAAGTAAGGCCACAGTTTGGGGTCAATATAGAAATTTCTTGTTGGTTACCGTTCATTTAATTGCTAGAGAGTGTGCCAATTGCTTGCTTTGATATAGAAAGATTCAACAAAACACAATATGTATGCTTAACTTGATATTGAGTAGTGTAGGAAAGACTGGTTGTGGTTTCCAAAACCCCTTGGGCTGGTTACATAGACCATTTTAATGATCTACAAGGGTTTAGGCTTTTAGGGTAAAGAAATTGCTCGGAGTTGTTACTGAATTTGTGAGTTATGACATCCCTTTAATTTTTGATGAAAAATATTAATAGTAAAAGCAACAATTTAAGCTGTTGGTAAAAAATTGTAATAGCAAATGGTAAATACTGAAGAAAAACCTGCTACAAATGAGGATACAAAGTTCTACAAAGATAAAAATAATTAAGAAGAAAGCACTCCTTGCAATAAAACAACACTAATTTAGCATTGGAGTTCCATAGTGGGTTCCACGGCCTATAGCAATGTATCAACTAGTATCCTTAAGCTTTTTTCAGCTCCCACATAGTGAAGGCTATGAAGAAAATCAGTCAACCCATGAAGACAATATTATATGTTTAGCAAGAGGTAAAGTGGTCACTACACTTGCAATTTAAGTTAAGTAGCGTTTGGCTCTTCTTTTCTGGCACCGCCTTCTATACATTTCAAATGGCAACATTCTTCTTACTTGAGGACTATACATAATTATTCTTAGAATTGAAAGATGCTTCAGGTTTGAAATTTGGTTCTATTGATCTCTGTTTGCCTTGCACTTCTAACCAACCTGCTGCTGGGATTAAAGATTCTTAATGATTCTGATATGATTTTTAATGATTCTGATATAGATAAGATTTCTTTGATTTATCTTCTTGCACGATTACAATGCTCGTGTTCTGTGCCTGTATATTTACATTTGTTTAGGGAATTCTGTTTTGCTTTCCACTTGTTATGGACAGTGTCTGTGACTTCAGTTGTACCCGCACTATGACATGATTTTGAGGTGCCCTTACATTTCGTCAATTGATACATCATCTGTTCATCTTACATTAGTTCTGTTATTCTATTACTGGGTATTGCAGAAATATTTAGAATCTAGCAGAAGACATGTTGGTTCCCAAGTCAACAGATCACTAAATCTTAGAGATATGCCACTTCTAATGCTCAGATTCAATACAAACAAAAGACTAGTTCAACACCCATCTCCCCTCCATTTTAGGCTTTGCAAGAGCTAGGTGGTTAACACTCAAACTGGTATCTTTACTACAAGATACAAATGATGTAGAAGCAAATACAAATTTCACACAATATGGTGAAGATTGAGAAGATCAGGCACAATTTCTTTCAAATCCTCAAAGAACCTATTCAGTCCAAGTGTGAAATGCAAAAGAAAAAAATAGGGAACGGGAAAGTAAAAGTTTCTTTTCAGATATAAGTTTGAGTCCTTCTAGGGCTTGAACATAAGAAACAAGCTAGATTGGTGCCTTGTCCATTACAAAGTCAAAATGAGATATTTTTTCTTGATAACAACATGAACACAAATCCAATAGCCATTAAAACATTATTGTCTTACAATAATGAAGCCACTCATGGACACACTGATAATCCACTTTCAGATCCTTACATAATGACAATGCCTTCAATGTTTAATTATAAGCTAAATTTGATCTATTCCTTGAACATAAGTTATCAATCGAATGCTCATTATAACAAATGTGCAATGAAAATCACAACAATCCTTGGTTACTCTGATTAAAAAGACACTGTATTACACACATGAAACATTAACAATGTGACATATACTTCCTACTACAGATTGAATTTGTTTGCCATTAGCAAAATGAAAATTACAACATCAATTCTTGAACTTCAAAGAACTCTCAAACCCTAGACAAGCCTCCCTATACAAGAAATTACAATACCCAAAACTTTGAATTTGAAAAAAAAAACCCTTCAAAACTAAGACAAAAAAATCGCTTTAAAAAAACGGGGAGCCCTAAAATGCATCTGAGATTGACATCTAGCACATTCATCCACCATTGATCTACAACAAACTTGCACAATCCCTTTCACATTGTTTTTCCTCTCCACCCGTTTATCTGTGTATATCTAGAAATAATGTCATTTCCCTTTTTGCCTTGTCTTCTCGTGCATATTCTTACCCATGTAAAAAATCACTTCATTGCAGCACTTTATCCTCCCGGGTAAAAAATTCCACCTCCAGATAATCAACAACATACTTGGCAGTGAAAATATCTATAACAAGTCATCCCTACTCCTCTAGGAAGTCATTTTCTCCATGTCTGAATTTGGGTATTTTGACCCTCAAAATACCCGTAGATTATACCCTGCCATATTTGACATTTTGTCAAATATTTGGCATGAAATTAAAATCTATGCGTATATTGTCAACATTTTAGTGATTGTTTTTAGCTGCACCCTTTCCTTTCGTTCCTAACTTCTCTTCTATAGGAAATTTGCAGAAGAATCACAAGAATTTTCACAAATGACCACTCTGTTGGATTGTATACATGTTTCGCCATTGCGCTTCTACAAATTTCACTTTTCTACCTTTGGTGGGTGATAAGTTATCAATTGTTGTGCGTGGATCATGACTCATAGTTACTATTCCATCTTTCTAAACCCTTGATCCAACTGTTAGTTATGAAGATGGTTTTTGATGAATGATGCGTGGCAAGTTGCCCACAACCCCTTCCATTCAAGTCCACATCCTTGCCATTTGAAAACCTTCGATACTTTGATTTTCATGCATTATTTGGAGTTAAAATGATTTAAATAATATAAGGTTTTAAGCAAACCATAATGACATCAACTTGAAACTTCACATATCCAAGTAGTGAACCCTTCATCATAGAAGCAAATTGAAATCAAAAGCTAGGAAGATGCACAAAGGAGTTAACCGTTTGTTTCACGGAATTTGTGTATGCTGGAATAGCCAATTCTGGAATTCAACTGAATTGTGGAATTCTGCTATTCTGAAAATGAATTCTAGAATATGGGCTGGACCCATTTGGTTCACTTGGAAGATGACTGAGAAGATGCATAAGAAATTTTAATTGTTTATTTCTTAATTTTTTAAATACGGTGTGTATATGTGTACATATACACATATACACACACGTGTGTATATACATGTGTATATACACACATGTGTGTATATATACACACACATGCACATATTTGTGTATATATACACACATGCATATATTTGTGTATATATACACATATACACATACACATGTGTGGGTATATATACATACATGTCTATATACACACACACATGTATGTGTATATATATACACACATACAGGTATACACATATACACACATACACATATGTGTGTGTATACACACATACACAGATTTATGTATATATACACATATACACATACACACACGTGTGTGTATATACACATACACACACATGTATATACACATATACACACATACACATACATATACACACGTGTAAAGCTTAAATTTGGTTTTATAAAAATTAGATTGGAATAGCCAATTCCAATTCCACCTATTTGGGTGGAAGATGCATATTCCCATTTTGGGGCAAAATTGGAATTTGAAAATTCCAATTCCAATTTTGTAAGATGGACACAAACATGAAATTGACATTATCCGGAATTAGAAAATGCCAATTCCAGTCTAATTCCGTGAAACAAACGGGCCCATTGCCAATCTTTGTTATTGGTTCTTTGTAATTTAACAAACTAGTTCTTATGATCCCTAGTGCACATTGGGCCCCCAAGGACCCTGCTAAAAAAAAGATTTGTTCCAATATCAAAACTCACTTGATCCTCATTAAACTAAAACCATAGGCAATCGATAGAAACTCTTCTCAACACGTTCCTCTAGAAGAAGCAATTAAAAAAGTTGATATAAATCTTGAGGGAAAAATACCAACATATACTTACACTAGATCAAATACCACTACTGCATAAGGATGACAATTATGCTAGACACTATTTGTTATGGTTGTAATATTTATGAACACGTGTCATTTAATATTGAATATTGATCAGAGGTTTTTCTTCCCAAGGTTGTTTTAATACATTTTTTAAATTTCAAATGCCTATTATCATGTTCATTGAATCCTAGGGGTTTAATAGTCTCTATAGGTCTAAAAATATATGTTCATTACATAGCACTTTGAAGTGGGTTCAAGGCCTTGTTGCACAAAGTTATTTTGTCATCTCTCATTTTGTAGCTCATTCCTTCAATAAATCATTTGAAACTAAAATGAGCCTCTTTTTATTGCTCATGTCTTTAAGTTAAATTTAAATGGTATTCATATATAATATACATTAAATACTAAAATTTCAATTAGTAGACCTAAATAGGATATATCTGAGAGACATTCAACAACCACTTTCTCAAGTATTACATTGGTGAATTTTACATAGCTTGCACCTTCTTTTTTTATTCTTTTTTTTTGGGTTTAGTCTAATTAGGTCATCCATAATATATGATGAACTATAACTGATTGAATGTTTGAAGATGATAAGTTGATGATCACTGAGCTGCAGAAAGTAAATGCAAGACATTAAATAACTTAATGTATTGTATTGTCATTGATGCCAACTTGATATAATATGATTGGTCAAATACATATTGTCATAGACTTCAAGAAACCAAAGAGATAAAGTTTATGTTATCGGTAAACATAAAAAGCCATTGTACACCGAGTGACAGTAAACACCGACAAACAATGCACACTGACGGACAGAGAACCCCGAGCAGTCACAGTGTATACCGAGCATCGCAACACCAAGCATAACTGAAGTGGTCACCGAGCAAACTAAGAGTTGATCGCAGATCAGAACTGGAGTTAGAAAATGACAAAACACTTAGCTGGTAGGAGCTATATTTAGAGTTAACTGATTGATTGTTTTATTTTCATCGACCAGTTGAACTAAAGATTTAAAGCTAGTTTTATTCAGAATTGTCAAGAAGAAATCTACGGAACAAAACTAAAGCAAAGCTTTAAAGATTAAAGCAATACATGGCGAGATTTGTGGATCAAGAAGTAATCTACGTCAAGAACAAGAAAGACAAGGATAGTAAACGGTGAAAACATGTCTATATAAAGAGACAAGTAAATCATTATGAAAAAGAAGAATGTTGAATATAATTCTAGTGAAGATAGAAGTCTTCATGCAGATCTGATCATATAGGCTGAAGAACAGAGCCAAAGGAATTCTGCAGACATCGAGCAACAGAGAAGCAACAACATTCACCAAGCAGAAAGAAGAAAAAAGGGGAGCAAAGGAATTGAAGACAACATTGATCAGAGAGGTATTATGGACTAACAATAGATCTGAAAATCTGCAAAGTAAAGTTGTATTATTGAACAGATCATTTACTGTTTCATTTTAACCATTGATTCAGAAAATCTCTTAACCGAGTGAGATATAACCATCCTTATTGTATTGAGGTGCTCAAGAGTATCAAAAAGTTTTTCATGTTGACAACATAGTGAATGCTAGGTCAAATGATAAAATGTTATTTTTAAATCCTCTAACAAGGTCGCACTTAACAGTGTGTTTGTAACCTTTAACATGGTTGGCTCTTCACCGAGCTCACTTCAGAAGAGTGAAGATTTTGGGTTACTTGTCCCAAGTGCTTTTTCCCTTAACTGGGTTTCCACGTTAAAAATTCATTTGTCAAATGTGTATATGGTTCATTGCTTTGATATTTTTCTTTACACATTACTAAAATAGGATTGGTCGGTAAACACTAAGTTTATTTACTGCTATTCGGTAAAGGCTAGAAAAAGAATAAACAGAATATTCACTGAGCAGTATTTATTTGATAAGATTACTTAAAGGCATACATCTTGTAGGACTGAAGATAACTAGAGGATATATTTGTGATATAAGTTTTGGTTGGATTATTGGATTAATTTTTAAGGCCACTAATTCACCCCCCCCTCAGTTATTCTAACAATTGGTATCAGAGCTAGTATGCTTGGAAGAGAGTTTAAAGACTCAAGCTAAAGATCAAAAGATGAGTAAAAGGGATGTGCCTAAGTTGAACAAGGATAACTTTGCATCATAAAAAAGCAGGATAATACTCCATCTATCAGGTATTGGAAATGATGTTACACAATACTTGGATACTGAATATCCTGCACCAACAGGACCTCTAACTGTTGATCAATTGAGAGACAAACATGAACACAAATCTATGATGATAGAACTTGCTTCTTCACTATCCGATGCTGAATTTGAAGATGTCAACTCATGCACCACTGTAAAGCAAATGTGGGACAAACTCAAGCTAGTACATGGAGGAGATATAAATGTGCTGAGAGCTAAGGCTGAAAGCCTAAGAGGAAAGTTTGATGACCTAAGACTAAAAGAAGGAGAGAACATCACTCAATACAGTAGCAGAATCAAAGAAGTTGTTAATGATATCTGAGGAGTAGGAGGTGTACTTGAAGAAGAAACAATGGTCAGTAAAATTTTGATAACCTTACTGCCTATTTATGCTAGAGTATCAGCAATTCAAGAAATGAGAGCAGTAGAAAATAACAATGTTACGCTCGATAGTTTGATTGGTATACTTATTTCATTTGAGATGAATAACTTTGACAACAACGTCTTACCAACTATTGAGTCTGCATTCAAATCTTCCCTGAAAATAGGTAAATCAAGTCATAAACACACTATGATAAATGATAGTGAAAGTGATAGTGATGAACAAGAACTTGATGAAATTGAAGCACTAATGGCTAGAATATTTCAAAGAGGCAAAGGTAGATACAAAGGTAAATTACCATTGGTATGTTTTAATTGCAAAGAAATTGGACACTTTAATGCTAGATGCCCTAACAAGAGAAAAGATGAAAGAAACAATGACAGATCTTATGAAAAGACGTTTGACAGAATAATGACCGAGACTACAGAAGAAACCGACACTCTGACAGAAGAGATAACCGAGACTACAAGGATAAAGGCAAGGAGGCTTGTTATCTGGTTGAAAACAAAGCTAAAAATACTGACACCGAATTTGATGAAGATATTGAGATAGTATTTGTTGCTATGAAGGATGATTCAGACAAAGAAAATATTAGTAATAACTGAGAGGGGTGGGGGTGAATCAGTGGCCTCAAAAATATTCTAATTAATCAACCCAAAAACTTAGTACCACAATATTAAGCCTCTAGTTATCTTCAGTCCTACAAGATGTATGCCTTCAACTATACTTATTAAATAACTACTGCTCGAAGTGCTTTGTTAAACCTTATTTTGTATGTTTACTAAATAGCATTCTTTCAATTTACCGAATGACAGTAAATAACCTAGTGTATAGCAGTCTTTCAATTTACCGAATGACAGTAAATAACCTAGTGTATACCGATCAATCCAGATTAGTTATGTGTAATGCAAAACACTAAAGTAATGACTCATAAACACATTGACACATGGATTTTTAATGTGGAAACCCTGTTAAGGGAAAAACCACTTGGGACCGATAAACTAAAATTTTCACTCTTCTGAAGTGAGCTCGGTGAAGAGCCAACCCTGTTAAAGGTTACAAACAAACTGTTAGGTGTGACCTTGTTAGAGGATTTAAAATATTAGTTTGTCACTTGATATCAGGCATCTCTATGCTACCTTCTATGACCAAACCCTAGTTTGTCAAATGGTATCTGACATCTCATGCGATCTTCATGATCAAACTTTTTGATACTCCTTGGGATGTATCTCAATATAGAAAGGATCTTTAAATCCTGCTCAGTTAAGAGACTTTCTAAATCAATTTTTAAACTGAAACAATATGATTTGTTCACATATACAACTTATACTTGCAGATTTTCAGATCTATTGTAAGCTCATTAAACCATTCTGATCAATATATCTTTTCAATACCTTTGCTCCACTTTTGTTTATGCTCGGTGATGCTATGCTCTATTGCTCGGTGTCCACATAAATATTTAGCTCTTTCCTGAGGTTGATTGATCAGGACTGTATGAAGTTGTTCTTCATCAGTTTCTCTCTAGCATCCTCTTTTTTATTCACTCCACTTAATTCACAATGAATTAAGTTATCTCTTTATATACATGATATCACCATTTCTAGGTTCTTGGTTTTCTTGATCTTGGTGTGATCTGCAATCTTAGCCAATCCCGATTTAAAGCATAACTCCTATTTTATTTCATAGAAATCTTCTTGCCAACTGGACAAAACAACTTTAAATCCTTTACTTATCTCTAGCTTTATCTTGTTGATGAAAACAATGATAACTACCAGTTAATTCTATATTTAGCTCTGCCAGCTAGATATTTTATTATTTTTGAACTCGAGTTAACTTCGGTGTTTTGACTCTTTGATAGCTTCGGTCAACACTTCAGTTTTCCTCAAGCTTCTTTGTCGGGGTTGTTTGTCCTTCGGGCTTCACTGCAAAGTTCTGCTTGTCGGTTAACATTGTGATTCTGGCCGTCGGTAATGCTTGTGATTCTGCTCTCCGATAATGATCATCGGTTTCTTTTCTTGGGCATCACTGTGACTTAACTTTTGGTGATCTCTGTCCATCGGGTTCATCTAGCCATCGGTGTTTGTAGTCACTTAGTGAATGCTTGTCTTTTATGAATTACTGAAAGCATAATCTTTCTCTATCTGATTCTCTAAAGTCTTTGACACTTTGATTATAACCGATTAGATTATATCAAGTTGACATCAATGACAATACAATCCATTAACTGATTTAATGTCTTGCATTATTTTTCTGCATTTCGGTGATCAACTTAACATCTTCAAACATTCAATCAGTTACATGTCATCAATCTCTCCCTTTGGCATTGATGGAAACACACTACATTATCATACTATATTATTAATAATACAATATGAAATATAATAGTTTCATCAATCTTTTCTAATGTAACTGTCTCTTGCAGAGTGGTTTTCTTCAATCTTCAATCCCTTCACTGGATAGATGTAGCATCTTTTGTCTTTGTTCTGATATGTGCTCTTCCTTTACTGTTCCTCTTCTTGATAATCTCTTTTTCCTTTGACAACAATCTCTCCCTCTGTATGAACTCTCTCACTTTGTTACTTCTCTCCCTTAGATGGATATTTCATATGTAATCAATCTCTCTCCCTTTGAATATGATTAACTCTTCCTTTTGATTCTTGGGAACTTCTCTACATGCATAATGATATAATATTTTCCGGATAATGAGATCATCTCTCCCTTGTAATAATGAGAATTTGTCTCCTTTATGATAATGAGATCATCTCTCCCGTGTAATAATGAGAATCTGTCTCCTTTATGATAATGAGATCATCTCTCCCTTTGACAACAATGCCAAACAATTGATAATGAGATCATCTCTCCCTTTGACAAAAATGCAAAACAATTCTTCTATATCATCTTCCATCCCTTTATATAATATATTCCTTGAATTTTCCTATCCATCAGCAATACATTGTCTCTGGTGTTCGGTGCAGATTTGTACCTTGCTATGTACAGATGTATCTATTTCTGTTTATCTTGGTGCATGCATCAACATGAGTGATCTTATGATTGTGTGTAGGCTGATGCAACCTCCTAGTCAACTTACTGACCAATAGACAAGGGTTGTACCCCTAGTCTCTGTCTTAAGAACTCAAATGTATCTTTCGGTAATGGCTTGGTGAATATATCAACAAATTGTTCCTTTGATTGAACATATTCTAGTATCACTTCTTTTTCTTGCACTTGTTCTATCAGATAGTGATGCTTGATAACAATATGCTTAGTCTTAGCATGCATGACTGGGTTCTTGGATATGTTAATTGCACTGGTATTATCACAATGTATAATTACTAGTTCAAGAATTTTCATTTTCATACCTTCCAATAACTGTTTGATCCATACAATATTAGAGCAATTTGCAGCAACAACCACTTACTCTGCTTCTATAGTAAGCTAGGAGATGCCTCCTTGTTTCTTACTGATCCATGTGACAAGTTTGTCACCCATGAAGAATGCTCCTCCAGTTGTGCTCTTTCGGTCATCAATGTTTCCATCCCAATCAACATCTGTATAGACTTGTAGCTCAAAATTTTCTTCTCTTTTATACCATAAGCCATAGTCCTCGGTGTTCTTCAGATATCTCAGAATTCTGTTGACAACAGTCATATATGATTCTTTGGGATTAGCAGAGAATCTTGCAACTATTCCAACTGCATGTGCTATATCTGGTCTGGTATGAACAACATACATTAGTTTGCCAATCATTGATCTAAATAAGGTCTGATTTACCTGATTTGATTTGTCTTCTTTTTCCAGCTTACATCTGGTAGCCATAGGTGTTCCAACTGGTTTGGAATCTTCCATCTTGAACATTTTCAATACTTCCTTGATGTATTTGGACCGAGTGATATAAATGCCTGCATCTTGTTGAAGAATCTGTAGACCAAGAAAGAATTTGATCTCCCCAAACGTAACCCCTGCCACCATGTTCCAAGCACCACTCCCGGGGTTGACGTTTGGGCAGGTAATAATTGTGGCTCAAACTTTAAATTTTGGCCCGTAACCTCCCCCATTACCAAAAGAAGTGCCTATGGAGGAAGAAATCCCGACAATGGAGGCTAAGAAAGAAATGCAGCAAGAAGAGGAAATCCTTAGAGTGGCCGATGAGGACCTCGATATGGCCAAGGATACAGAAGATAAGGCTGAAGAAATAGATGTTGCAGGGGAAGAGGTGCATGAACCAAAGGATGTAGAGGAAGAGCAAGCAGACACGCATACCACTGAAGAGGCACCACAGGATACAGGAGAAAATCCATAGGAGAAAACTTTGGCTAATAGGCCACCCCTACTGCCACAATGGTTGCTAGAAACCAAGAAGAGGAAGGCTCCCCTGACCCCTAGAGCTCATCTCTCATTGGCCGAGATGATGGTTCAAGACCAAAATCCACCTAAGGCCAAGAAGGCCCAGATGGTTCATACCCTTTGAACCGGGTTGGGTAAAGAAATAGTTGCGGTAGTGGCAACACCTCCCCTAGATGCTGACGAAGAAATGGCGAAGGCCGAAGACTATGATATCATGGAGATATCACTGGGAAAAAGAGGGAAATAGGGTGAAGTAAACCTGTTGAAAGAAGCAGCCAGGGTAGTGGAAGCCCGTTATGAAAAGGAGGCCCAAAGGCTCAAAGAAGAAAAGGAGAAAATGACAAACCTTATAGGGTTGCTAACTGAGCTAGCCCACCCAATCAATATCATTCCTTTGAAGACCTCCACATCTAATGCACCACTGCCATAGAGTGACATAGACTCCCTTCAAGCTATGAAAAAGAAGGTCCAAGCAGTCGATGAGTGGGTCTCTCTACAGATAGGAAAAACCTGACGCTTCCTAGCATCCACCCTCCTAGACTTGTACGCGGCTCACCACATTCTGCATCAGGCAGAAACTATCATCAACATATGGGAGGGTGACATAGAAAGTTATGAAGCATTGAAGGTAGAATTTGAGGAACTCCTTGGTCTCGGGGAGGACATGGTTTCAGAGTCTGGCATTTTGGGGGAGGAGTCATTCAATTTTGTGAGGAACCAGCACTCCAGACTCTACCTCACATTGGAGGTGCTCAAGAAACTGGTGCGGACTCTACACGATAAAGTCAACACAGCCCAATATTCTTTGAATTTATATAAGGATTTTGTCATTAAGGTCTCCAAAGCTGACCCATTCAGCACTGACACATGCGCACCAGAGGAATACATTTTGGGGAAGTTTGATGAATTAATGGAGTCAAGATATCAATCCCTGAAGGGAGTAGACGGACCCCAAATGGAAATATTGACTCGCATGATCCTTAGTGGTCATGATGCAACAAAAATGGCTGATGAATTCAAGGGGAATGTTCCAGAGTTAGGGGAATAGATTGAGGTGGAAAAGTACCAGCGGTCTGGCCTCAAAGAGATTGATGAGGATGGAATCTCCCACCTCCTCCAAAACTTCAATGACAACAAACAACAATAAAATTTCTTCAGGGGCCAGAGAAAACTAAGAATTCTTGTATTCTTTATTCTTTCAGAACGAAAGTTCCTAGATCCCGGAGTCCCAGATCCTAAATTTTATATTCTTTCGAGTGATCCGTGTCCTGGTCCCCGAGGCCAACTGGTCACTTTCAAAGCAGTTAATAAAGGTTGTCAAGGTAGTTGGCTACATCAAGGCATGCTAGATCAGCGAAGGGTCTTCTGATAGATGGTTTTCCCGAGGTGCCATTTCAGAAGAACACCTGGCACATTGGAGACAGGCCATCACTTTTCTCATTTATGAGGCATGTTGCCCCGATCCCCAAGGGATCAGATTTCTTCCTTCTCCTTCACGGCTCTCTTCTCTAGGCCGATTCTTCCAGTCCACCCTCTTGTCTTATTCTTCTAACATGTTAGACCTTCTCTATCTTGAGGTCTTTTGTAGCGTGGTGCAGGTAGTACTGGCCACTAGATATTATATTTTATTGCAAGATGTAAAATAGGGTTAGGATTAGGGTTAGATGTAAGTATGTATAAATAGTAAGGCCGTCCCTATTCCAAGGGTCGGCAAAATTGATGATTTTGCAGTCCACAGTAATAGAAGAGTCTTTCACTTCTTATGTTGCAGAGCTCAATTCTCCCGAGTCTTTAATCTTTCAAGTAGTTAGATGCTCCCTTGGATCCACCATTGTACCACACACCAGTGCTTGCTGGAAGGAATGTTGATGAATAAGAGAGAGTTCTTGCAATGATATTGTTTGGTATTTGATCTTCTGAGTTAATGGTATTTTATGTTTAATGTTCTTTATGTCTTCTACTCTGGTACTTAAAGTATATTAATTACCTCTTTTCCCTTGCTACTAATAAAGTATGAACTGCTAGCTATGTACTTCTTTGGTATTTAGTATAGCATATCAGAGCATTATTGATGTATTGAATGTTTAACATAACTATAGGTAGATTAAACATTTCTAACTTTGCAGGATCCCTTTTTTAGTTTATTTGCTAAGTGTAGAATGCTTGGAGAAACCTTACCCACCTGAATCCCCAGAGAGAACAAGTTGAAGTAACCAGCTATCCACCTCAAAAATAGTCACCTCTCCCAATAGAGCCCCGCACTGTCGAGACCCGACATCTAGGTGCTTGGAGGCCCAGAGAACTTTTTTTCTCCGGATCACCTTTACAGGCAGAGTTGGCCGGTACCCCGGTACCTGGTGGAAACTTATGACTATTGGGGGAGCCGATCACTGAAGTCCCGTCAACATACTGATAGCATAGCCTTTGATTCATTAGTTCTTTAAATTCTTTGGCAGTATGTCCATGACCATAGAAATTATATCAAATTGGCATTAATGACAATACAATACATTAATTGATTTAATTCCTTGCATTAACTTTCAGTGTCTTAGTGATCATCAACTTAACATCTTCAAACATTCAATCACTTATAGTTCATCAATCTCTCCCTTTGGCATTGATGACAACTTACTACATTATCACACTATATTACTACTAATACAATATGAAATATAATAGTTTGAAGTTCTTCAAACTACCAATCTTATGTACTATAACTGATACAAATATCTGGTCCTCGGTAAGCTCATGTGAGCTTAGATTTGATTCTTGCATCTCTCTTTTGGTCCTCAATCCCTTCACTAGATAGATATAGAATCTTTCTTCCTCTGATGTGATGTGTTCTTTTCCTGTGTCAAACTCTCTCCGTTTGACTGTTCTTTTCTCTTGATGTCTCTTTTATCTCTTTTCAACAATCTCTCCCTTTGCATAATCTCTCCCTTTCTAGTTACATCTATCCCTTTGGATATAATCTATCCCTAATTTGATAATGGATATAATATCCCTAATGTTATAATGTATATAATCTCTCCCTTTGACAACAATGCCAATAAAATAGTTGACAGTAATGCCAAACAATCCTTTCTATCCATAATATATTCCTTGGATTTCCCAATCCATTAGCAATATAACAACTCCAGTGCTTGGAATAGATAAATACCTTGTTGTGTATAGATGTATCTTTGAAGTCCATCTCTTTTCTTGCATCAATAAAAATGATATTATGATAATATGCAGGCTGATGCAGCCATCTAGTCATCTTACTGACTAGTAGATAAGGGTCTGACCCCTAGTCTTTTTCTCAAGTACTCAAATGCATTCTTGGGTAGTGGCTTGGTGAAGATATCAGCTAATTGTTCATTTGATTGCAAATACTCAAGTATCACCTCCTTTGCTTGAACTTGTTCTCTCAAAAAATGATACTTGATAGAAACATGCTCTGATTTAGCATGCATGACTAGAGATCTTGGAGATGTTTATTGCACTTGTATTATCACAATAGATAATTAATAGTTCAAGAATTTTCATATGTATACCTCCTAGTAACTGTTTGATCCATGCAATATTTGAGTAGTTTGCAGCAGCAACAACATACTCTGCTTCTACAGTAGACTGAGAGATGCATCCTTGCTTCTTGATGATCCATGTGACAAGTCTGTCACCCATAAAGATTGCTCCTCTAGTTTTTCTCTTTCGGTCATCAATGTTTCGAGCCCAATCAGCATTGGTAAAGACCTTAAGTTCAAATTTTCCTTATCTTCTATACCATAAGCTATAGTCCTCAGTATTCTTCAGTTATCTTAGTATTCTTTTCACAGAAGTCATATGTGATTCCCTAGGATTAACATAAAATCTTGAAACTGTTCCTACTGCATGTGCAATATCTAGTCTAGCATGTATAACATACATGAGTTTGCCAATCATTGATCTATACAAATTTTGATTTACCTCAGGTGACTTTTCGTCCTTTGTCAGCTTACATCCAGTTGCCATCGGTGTTCCAACTGGCTTGGAATCTTCCATCTTGAATATTTTCAGTAGTTCCTTGATGTATTTGGATTGTGTAATGAAAATGCCTTCATCTTGTTGTATGATCTGTAGACTGAGAAAGAACTTGATCTCTCCAAACATAGACATATCAAACTCTTTTCTCATTTCATTTGAAAATTATTTGCATAGCATATCATTGCCACCAAATATTATGTCATCAACAAATATTTTAGTAATCAAAATGTTAACATCAGTATCTTCCTTCAAATAAAGATTAATGTTTTCACTAGTGCTTACAAATCCAATACTTATGAGATAGGAATGAAGTCTTTCATACCAAGCTCTTGGTTCTTGTTTCAATCCATACAAGGCTTTCTGTATTCTACATACCATGTTCCTCTTGTTTGGATCGACAAGCCCTTCTGGTTGCTCAATATATACCTCTTCCTCAAGTATTCCATTTAGGAATACAGACTTGACATCCATTTGGTATACCTTGAATCCTTTAAATGCAGCATAAGAAAGTAATATTCTCACTCCTTCTAGCCTAGCAATGGGTACAAAGGTCTCTTCATAGTCAATCCCTTCTTCTTGTGCATACCCCTTGCATACTAGTCTTGCTTTATTTATGGTGACTTCTCCATTCTCATTCAGTTTATTTTTGAATATCAATTTTGTACCGATGACATTCTTGTCACCTGGTCTTGGTACAAGTGTCCATGTCTTATTTTTCTCAATATTCTCAATTTCTTCATTCATAGCACTAATCCATTCTTCATTATCAAGTGCAGCATTGATAGATTTTGGCTCAAAACCACAAATTAGACATCTTGTGTTTAGAGACTTACTTCTGGTTCTCATACCAGCCTTCTTGTCTCTAATGATCTAGTTCTATGGATGGTTCCTTTTTTCATATCTGGCAAGTACAGGTTCAATTCTTTGTCTATCATCTTGATCATAATTTTGTCCTTCAATCTGATCTCCATCGCTTGGTACATCATCTTGAGAAATATCCTTATTTTTGGTATTTGCAGCCTGATGCTCGGGTGCAATAATCTGTTGCTCAGGAGCTATACATTGTTTCTTAGGAAGAGCACCAGGTTCTTCATTCTAAACAAACCTATTGTATTCCTCTGGTGATTTTGTGCTTTCCTTTTCATTCTTCTCTGCAAATTCATCTATCTTTTCATTTGCACTTTCAACAGTTTTTTTAGAGGCTTTATTGAGACATTTATAAGCCTTGCTCTTGGTGGAATACCCTAGATAGATACCTTCATCACTTTTGGAGCCACACTTTCTATTTATGTCATCTTTTAAGATATAACATTGACTACCAAATTTTTTGAAGTGACTTACATTGGGTGTGAAACCATACCATAGCTCACAGGGTATCTTCTTGGTGTCTTTCTTCAATTGTACTTTGTTCAAAGTGTAAACACCAATACTAACACCTTCCCTCCAGAAGATTTGGGTGATGTCTTTCTCTATCATCATTGTCCTTGCACAATCAACAATGGATATGTTCCTTATTTCAACAATTCCATTTTGTCATGTTATTCTCGGTGCAGAGACCTGTCTTTTGATACCATGCTCATTGTAAAAGTTAGTGAATTCATCTAAGATAAATTCCCATCCTCTATCTTATCTTAAGCATTTTAATTCCTTACCTCTTTTTTTTTCTACCATTTCTTTGTACCATTTAAACATCTTGAATGCTTCTGATTTATCTTTTAGAAACATAACTATCATCATTCTAGAGTAATCATCAACAAAGAGAATAAAATATCTATCACCATAGTAACTCTTTGTCCTCAT
>MU226123.1:1442551-1474278 GCA_018584345.1 Thuja plicata
ATAAACAATAGATACTAATTTAATTAAATTCATTCATTTAAAAATGAAATATGATCAAATAGATTTAATGAACTTGCAAATATTTACCTGTGTATCAATGCCAAATGTTGTATTGAGAAAATCATCAAGCATCAGTCCATCATCCTCTTCCTCTCTCTCAGTAGTACCACATGTGCACAGGGATCCACAAGTTTGACAAAAATGACCCCTCGCAGACTGACCATGGTCACCCTTGACTAGAGGAGTGACACACTAAATGAGAGTGTGTGTCAGAGCACTAATCGTGCCTAGTGTGTCCACCTCCATGTGTTACTTCACATTGGAAGGAATACAAAAATGATCCACCTGTGGCTTGCCACTAGGAAACCTAAGTGCATTAGGGTCACGATGTGCCATAGGTTTATCAAATGATTATCCCCCACCTCTACCCTAAGACTCTAGAAAGTCAAAATAATTTGGCACTTCCTTCAGGACAAACTCACAATAGAGTTTCCTCAAGAAATAGATAGGAACCTCATGATTGTTACAGGGAGGGGAATCAAAGACCATCCACCATCTATCCCAAAAATTTGTTTTTATATCTTCATTCAAGCACCAATGAATTGGGATCCTCCTTGTTGTGGGTTTAATAGTTTCAATTTCCCCTGGCTTTTTAAAAAGTTTGCAAATGTCGGCTTTTGTGATCTCTTTTTTTTTTTTTTATGTCCTCATATGATAATTTATTTGCATAATATTGTTTTTGTTGTTCTTTTTTGTTGTGCTAGAAATTTAGTTGCCCACTAACTGAACCTACGTGGGTCAAGATCAATTCTAATGATTTTTAAAGTGTTTCCCTTCTAGGATTTGTACCAATAGAATCTTTTAACCTCCTAATTAAAGATTCTATTTCTGTTCTCCCATTTTATATTTGGTTTATCAAGTTTTCATGTATTCCAAGAGGAGGTTTCTCAATTGGTGAGGGCGGCTGGAGTTCATTTTCTTGGTTATTTCCAGCATCCATTTGTTCTTGAGGAGAAGATAGAGGGTTTGGTTGAGGATTTTCTGTGGGGATATCATTCCTTCCTGGAAATTAAAAGAAAATCTATTTTAAACCTCTAATAAAACATAAAATTTAAGAAAAGAGAATTTCACAATCAAATTTGAAGAAAATCTAAAAATTAAACCTAAATTTCAAAACAAATAGCATTCATGGTTGTAGAATCACTCACCTCTTTTTCCGGTTCAACTTTGTTGATGTCGTGGAGCCATTTTTGCTTCATTTTGATGGAGCAAACCTCACAATGAATTGCGTATGCACTGTTATGAAGAGGAAAACAACAAGCCGCAACTTTGGAGAAGAAAAATAAGCCACAAAGTGGCTGCCCAAACTCTTTATAAAAGAAATTAAGGTGCACACCCTATAGGGCACGCACCCTATGGTTTGAATTTTCCAAACCATAGGGCGTGTGCCCTATGGTTTGGGTACTCCAAGCCATAGGGTGTGCACCCTATAGAGCGTACACCCTTTAGGGCATGCACCCTAAGTGTGGATGGGGGCCAAAAAGGTATTTGGCACCTTTTTGGTCCCCCGTTTTGGTGCACATACTCGTATACTATTGGGATTAATGGGAAGTAGTACTGAGAGGGGAGGGGTGAATTAGTACCTCTAAAACTTTTAACATTTTTCACCTTTCATCATTAGTTATCAATCTTCATTGCATTACTGACCATATTTGTTGTTCTTTCTTATGCATGTAGTATTAATTCATAATATTAATTGTATGCAACATTCATAGAAACATTCATGAAAATAATAGACACATAACACAAGATATGATATCACAGAAAACTCATGTTAGGAAGTAAAAACTGCAGTGGGGATGGCACCCACAAAATTTCACTATCTGCAGAATGGAATGGAGCCAGTTAAGGCTTACAATTTGATCACTTCTGATGATCTACCCTGTTAAGAGTATTAAAGTGGAGACCTATTAGGATCTACTCTATTAAGACCTTTAGCAACACTGATTTAAGTGTACACTCGGTTAAGAGATTTACAATAGGACTATTATGTCTACCTTCCTTGAAAGGATTTCTTAAGTGTACTACACTTGTTAGAATGAGTATAATATGTATGACCTGAATGTATGCAATCTATAATTTTTGATCACAGATCAATTAAAACTCACAGTATATAAATATCACCTATAGTGATTGATTAATACCTTTTCCTACTTGTCGGTAGCCTGTGTTCTATTCTTGAAACTAAATTGATCATTTTCTGTCCTTCTGCATGAATTCTCTAATTTGATTCTTAGATGCTCTCAGTGGTTACAATCATCATTGAACAACATGTTCACAATAGATTGAGCATCTATTTATACAAGTATTTGACCTATTTTAGAATCATGCATTACAAAGTTAACTCTAGATCCAAGGTATACAACTTGACCTTGATCATTTAGTTTTCATGTTTTAAATCAATTAAACTGATAAAACAATAATAAATACATTTATTTCTTCGCACATAATGGATTTAAAACAAATAAAGAAGCTAAATAAAAAACTTCAGTGATTTATCTGATGTGGAAATTCAGATCCACTTTTTGCATGATGTAATTAAATGTCAGTTCTTGGTCGTTGGTGTGAACTAAAAGTTTGCGGGTGTTCCTTTCTGAACTAATTTTTGGGTTCCCTTCATCTGTCAGGTTCCCCTCTTGTCTATTTTGTCAGGTTGCACTATTGGTTACTCGTCAGGTTCCTTTGTCCTTTTTGTCATCAGGTAACACTGAATAGTGTTTGCTGGGATGCTCTGTACTTGGCAGTATCGGGTAACCTTGGCATCAGGTAGTGTTGTGTCCTATTTGTCAGTGTACTATAAACCGATGGTGTGTATCATTTTTTCCTTGTATATAATAATGGAAAAAAATAATGTCTTCAATCTCCCCCTTTCACATTAGTATAAAAAACTGATATGTGAATAATACTAAAGTGTTTAGTACGTACACCATGTATATATCCTTGTCATTATATGACTCCCCCTAACTATATGCATCGGTATAGTATAACTATATGTACATGTATACTTTACATTCATCTTTTTCCTCTTTCAAATGAATGACTGTATACATCATATCAATTCCCCCTTTTTACTGATCACTGAACTAAAAATTGAACTGAACATATCATTTCCCCCTTTATTTGATACTCATGAAAAAAATGTACAAGTTATAAGTTGTCAACAATGTGAAAAAAATGTGTAACTTACAATGTGTCAAGAATATGTGAATGGGTGTTCTTGATATCTTCTATCATGTTCTCCCATTTTTATTTGAGGAGTTATAGTGCCATGTGCTCTAGCTGAATTCTTTCATGCATATCATAAATGTTTTCTAGGACAAACATTTCTGGGGTGGTAATAAGTGCTCTTGCCTCTGTCATATGGTTTTGCAGTAATGAGAGTATCGGTAAGAGTTGAGATTTAAGCTCATTTACCTCATCTATGAACTTGGTTTCTGCAATCTGTTTGTCTTATCTCAGCTTTTATGCTATCTTTAACTGTTCATTATGCAATTTAATTGTCTCTTCACTGTTTGTGAGACTTTGTGCACTTTTTTGAAGATCAACATCAATTTGTGCTATCTTGTCGGTATACTCCTTGGTGAGTTGATCTAGCGTGCATAGTTTTTGTATTAAGGTAATAGCTTCTAAAATAATGGGTTCTAATGTGCTTACCAGTTCAGATAGCTTAACCTTTTGAAGTGCCACTTCTTGGCTTATCTTTTCATCTAACTTGAAGTCATACTTCTATTCAAGTCTTTCTTCCATGGCGTTCTCAACATCTATGTTCTGAGATGTGATGGCATTAGTGAGAACCACTAATTGATCAAGAATGGGGGCTATTTGATCAACATCTATATCTGGTACAATTTGTTGGAGCATTCCTCGTGCAATTTCAAGTACCTTTTCTTCCCTGGTGGCTTTTCTCAACTTATATTGCATTACTTTCCTCTCACAAAGTTTTGCATACTTTGTTAACTCAATAGGATCCAATGTTCTCTAATCACATACTGGAATCTCAATAATCTCATCCAGAGTAACTGGATGCTTTTTCTTTCTCTTCTTATTCCTTGAGATTTGAGTAGAAGGAGATCTATGAACTACCAATGCTATTTCATTTGTCTTTTCTAAGGATCTCGGTGATGGCTTTGTAGATGAAGCTTCTTGTTTTTTCTACTCAGGGTTCACCTGTCGGTTGGGTGAAGATGTCTCTCCATCAAACTTGGGTGTCTCTGCAGATTTCTCTTCTATTTTCTTCTCTTTCTCATCTGTCAGGTGCTTCTTCACTCTTTTCCTTCTGCTTGTCTATCTTCTTATTTATTTTGGTTAGAATACTTGTCTTGCTGATCATCAGTTGCATCTTGATCTGCAGTTGTATCTTTTGTTTCGGCATCACCCTTGTCCTCGGGTATGCTTATATCTTCTACATTTGATTCTTCATTTCCTTCTAGCATATTGATGGTCTTCACCAATACTGGCATATTGCTTTGTGTGCTAGCTTGTGCTGCATCTTGTGTTGTGTCCTTCTTGTCATTTTTGGCTTGTTGAGTAGTGACATCTTCATCTTTTTGTATTTGATTTGTAGGGTTTGTTATGCCAACGACTGAATTTTTGGGCCATGCCTCATCAGCAACATCCATGTCTTTATTCCCTGGTGTCTTCAGTGCTTGTTGCTTTTCCTGATCCTTAAGAGATATAAAAATAACATCATCTTCTTTCTGTGGATCTTTATCAGAATCATAATGAGTGATGTCTTGAATGTCAAGATCATCCATGACTTTGTCTAAGTCAATTGGCTCCATATATTCAATATTATCCAAAGCAATGTGCCTAGTACTTGTTGTATCTTGCTTCTCCTCTACATGAGGTATGTCGGTGAGATGTAATTGATTCTCACAACTTGTTGATTTTGCCGATAGATCTAGGATTTGTCTCCATTTTGCCTCAGTCATGCTGTCCAGCTCTATGAATTTACCTTGTAGCACCTTGTAGGCTCTTATCTTTTCTATAAATTTAGTTGAGTGCTTTTTCATTATCTCTTTGATCTCTTCCATCTTTGATTTGGGAGGCATAAGTGTGACAAGTACCCTCTCCCTTGCTTCCTTTTCTGTTTGTAAAGTATATGACCATTGTTGTGAAATCCTATCACCCAGTCCTTTTGGTATTTTATCCACAAATTCAACTGGTACATATTTAAACTTGACCATTGCCTTGATTATTCCTTCTTGTATTTTGTTTTGGTCCTCTAGTTTCAGTGTTGCCCACTATCTGATTTTTATTTCGCTCATTGTACCTGATGTTGCAATTGAATCTACAACCTCATCAATTGTTTGATTGATAAAATTTTCTTAACTACATCAGGCTCATCATCTTTTGTATCTTCTATGTCAGCTTTGGTCCTGACCATTCTTTTCCTCCTCTTGGTAGGTGTTTGTTTCTCTCACTGCTTTGTTTTTCTTTGTGTTGGCTACTTCCTCTTATAGGTCCTCACTTGACCTTTCTTAAGAGGTGTGGTATTAGTTTTTGTTGTTTGGCTCCTTGTCCTTTGTTTCTTTGTAGGAGGTGGAGGTGCATCAAATTCAGTTGCCTTAGAATCTGATTTTTTCTCATCTTTCCCTTCTCTGATGGTACCATGTTCATCGGTTTCCTCTATTTGTTATTTCTCCTCCTCATTGATCAATAGAATATTCTAAAGATTCTTCACCATTTTATTCTTCTTGTTGACCGTATTCTTGATTACTAGGCCTAATTTTATCTTGGACTTGGCCTCTTCATATGTTCCAAATATTGGCTGTTTACTGTCAAGGGGCTCATTGATCAATGTATCAATTGCATTTTTAGCTTGATCTATGATAATCTCATAGTCAAGAGGTTCTAACCAGGATGTCCTTGGTACAACCAGTTTTATGTCAGTGAAGTATGTATCCACCATGAAACATATCTCATCCCTATGTTTCTCAATCAATTTCTCATGGATCCTTACTCTATCCATCATCTTTTCCTTGAATTCAAGGAAGTATGTTGTCATTAATGAGTCAAAATTATCTCCTAATGACTTGATAAGGTCACTAATCTATAATGTGACTGGCTTTGTAGTATCCCACTTCACTTTACCAACCAAAGGAAAGTATTCTTGAAAGTAAAATAATATACACATGATGAGTGACCTGAACTTACATGTGTTAGTCTTTGTAGACCTGATTGTTGTCATATTCTCATCAAGTTGCTTCAACAAGATCTCACATAGATCCATCTATATTCCTTTAGTGACAATTTTTTAATTTTTTCTTACTACTGTTGAAGCTATGTTGTTTAGCTTGCTTGCCTAGAAGTCTTGTATCCTATCACACATGCACCGAACCTCAGTTCCTTGTCGGTGATGGTGTTCACCTTGAGTCCTCTACTATCCCACATAGCTTTGGTGAGTTTTTCAACTTCTGGCCAAGAGGGATGCTTGTGTGCTTTAGGTTTTTTGGTTATGGGGTAACCAATTACAACATGTAACACATCCTTTGTGATCTGCTTAGGTTCATCCAACCATAACTTCCGGTCATGCATTTTTCTCAAAACTAATCTAATCCAGTTAGTTTTGAAAACCCTCAGGAAATGTAGGGCATTTGTTATCCCTTTTACCTCTAAGTGTTTGTGCTCTTCCTTTAGGTTCCCTTATGCATCACACAACTTCTTGTAAGCTTGATCCATCTCTAGATCACCAATTTCAGTGATCTTGAAGTGAATGTAGGACCTTACGTCTTATATAAGCAAAACCCTAGGTGGAATTTTAAAAAATTTGCCAGATTCATTGGGTTAAGATGCAATCTTTGGGCATATCTTGTATTTAGACTCCACACAAGTCTTGTTCTTTATCAGCTTAACCACATTCTTCTTATCATTCTTAATCTTTACGGTTCTTGAGGTGGTTGTCATCGTATTTCAAATTTAGGGCTTTATTGAAAATAACAACAGAGTTCCTCGGTGCCCTCAGTACTTACTTCGATCTGAGTAGATGATGAGTGATCTATTTGGAGAGTGCTAGATCAAGTCAAGGCCGCTCTACTGAATGCTTTCGTATTGCTCTATTTTTTCTCGGCTCTTTCTTCTCAAATCACGTGTACAGAATGAAGTGCTCCCGTCAAGTATTTTTAGACTTTTTCCCTAAGTCTATCATAAATGCTCAATGACTCGTCGGGTCATGAAGACAGAGTTTGTCAGGAAGACTCTCAAATAACATTGTCGGTGTTGACAGGATGCTTGAGATAGCTGCTAAGATTTATGCTTTTACCAACGGATCTCGACATCATGTCAATACAACTTGTAACTTTGCTTCCTTACCAACGGGTGTCAGGTTACATAGGTGACTTAGAATTTTTATGTGTTGACCAATAATTATCGACAAGTGTAAAAAGATTATCTTGTATGTTCACCGATGATTTTTGGTATGTGATTATGAACGGGGTTGTTTTCTCAAAATTGTAACAAGTAACATAACATGCATGTTTGTTCAGGCATATGTTGAATGTCTATCTATTGTCTAATGGAATTGATGTGAAATATGACTTGGTGTAGTGCAGTTCCATACTTACTTGTTCAACATTAAGTGGGGGTGTTGATGTCACCAGATCCATTGGATGGGGTGTCATCATTTTCATTGCTTGGTCCAGCTTCATCATTTCTTGAATATTTTCTCCACATTTTGTCTCTATCCCTCTGAATATCTTCAATGGTGTTTCCATTGGGATATATTCTTGTCTCTATTATTAGGTCTCTGCAGTCTTTCTTGAGATGATCAATTTTATGATAGTGTAAGCATGCCATTACAGGGTTTGTCCATCCTCTAGACCTTTTGGTCCATGTTCTCATGCAGTTTGCAACAATGTGACCATATCTACCACATGATGTACATTTTGTCCAAGTACGCTAGTCCCATACATACTGATTACCGATTCTTTTTGGTTGATAAGGAATTTCTTGACCTTTAGGCTTCCATGCTTGCCTTTTCTTTTTCCAGCATTCATCAGTTGTGTGCCCATTCATTTTGCATGTAGGAAAGTATTTGTCCATGTATGTTTCCTTCTTTGGTTTATCTATCTTAGACTTACATTCATATGCTTCATGTCCTTTCTTGTTATATTTATAACAGAATCCTATGAATGAAGATGTAGATTTAGGAATACCTTTCATTTTACCTCTGCATACATTCAATGTGTGGCCTTGCTTTCCACAGTGTTTGCATGTAAGCTTTCTTGGTCTTGGATTTTCATAGACATTCTTTGGATTGGCTTGATTTGATGATTCTCCATTTTTGGTAAATCCTAGATCGTTGTTGTTGTTAACTCTTCATTGTCCTTCAAGAAAATCATCCATTCTTTTATCGCTCTCTTCAGCCTTTCTGATAATTTCATTATGTTGTTGTTGAACTCTAACCTCATGCTTTAGTTTTTCATTCTCTTCTCTTAGTTCACCGATAATCTGTATTCTTTCAATGAGTTCCACATTTATTCTATTTGCTTCTTGACTCATAAGAATAATATGATTTGTAAGCTCATGGTGATGCTCAGCATGTCTTTGAATTTTTGATTCCTTTTCTTGTAGTTTCTCTGTAATCTTCCTCCTGTCATCAATAGCTAGTGTTCTTTCTATTTTAGCCTGTCTAGAAAAACTCATCACATCAATCATTCTTACCATCTAGGTCTCTTGACCGATTTGTAGCATCTTTATTTTCTCTGTCAGATGTTGATTGATCTCCTTTAGATTTGTGATGTTTTCTTCTAATGTATCTGATGCCTTACTTGTATTTTATTCTGAAGATTCAAAGAAATATAGAATCTCTTCTTCTTGATAATATTTTTCATTTCTCTGAGTTGCCATACCTTTTCTCTCATTCAATAGTTCTCTCATCTTGATTCTTGTTTATTTATACTATTCATAGAACATCTGAATTTCAAGCTTTTTGTTCTCAATATTTTTATCAAGTTTGTACTTCTCTATTGTATGATCTTTTCTCTTAAACCTTTAAGCTTTACAAGAAGAGACTTAGCTCTGATACCAATTGTTTGAATTAATGGGAAGTAGTACTAAGAGGGGAGGGGTGAATCAGTACCTCTAAAACTTTTAACACTTTTCACCTTTCATCATTAGTTATCAATATTCATTGCATTACCGACCATAAATGTTGTTCTTTCTTATGCATGTAGTATTAATTCATAATCTTAATTGTATGCAAGATTCATAGAAACATTCATGAAAATAATAGACACATAACACAAGATGTGATATCGCAGAAAACTCATGTTAGGAAGTAAAAACTGCGGTGGGGATGGCACCCACAAAACTTCCCTATCTGTAGAATGGAAGGGATTTGGTTAAGGCTTACAATTTTATCACTTCTGATGATCTACCCTATTAGGATTATTAAAGTGGAGACCTGTTAGGATCTACTTTGTTAAGAGCTTTAGCAACACTGATTTAAGTGTGCACTCGATTAAGAGCTTTACAATAGGACTGTTAATTCTACCTTCCTTGAAAGGATTTCTTAAGTGTACTACACTTGTTAGAATGAGTATAATATGTATGACCTACATGTATGCAATCTATAATTACTGATAACATATCCATTAAAACTCATAACTTATATAAATATCACCTATAGTGATTGATTAATACCTATTCCTGCCCGTCGGTAGCCTATGTTCTATTCTTGAAACTGAATTGATCATTTTCTGTCCTTTTGTATTAATTCTCTTGTATGATCCTTAGATTCTCTTAGTGGATACAATAATCATTGAACAACATGTTCACAATAGATTGAGCATCTATTTATACAAGTATTTGACCTATTTTAGAACCACGCATTACAAAGTTAACTCTAGATCCAAGGTATACAACTTGACCTTGATCCTTTAGTTTGCATGTTTTAAATCAGTTGAACTGATAAAAACCATAATAAATAAATTTCTTTCTCCGCACATAATAGATTTAAAACAAATCAAGAAGCTAAATATAAAACTTTAGTTATTTATCTAACGTGGAAAGTCAGATCCACTTTTTGCGGGATGTAACTGACTGTCGGTTCTTGGTCGTCAATGTGAACTAAAAGTCTGTCAGTGTTCCTTTCTAAACTAATTATCGGGTTCCCTTCATCTTTCAGGTTGCACTATTGGTTACTCATCAGGTTCCTTTTTCCTTTTTGTCATCGGGTAACACTAGATAGTGTTTGTCGGGATGCTCTGTACTTGGCAGTATTGGGTAACCTTGGCGTCAGGTAGTGTTGTGTCCTATCTATTGGTGTAGTATAAACCGATGGTGTGTATCATGTTTTTCCTTGTATATACTAATGGGAAAATATAATGTCTTCATATACAACCTTAACAATTATGGGTCTAGCAGAATTTGGAATTGTGATGAAATAGGTGTGCAAGCTAGAAGGAACTGTGGTATGCGAGTAATTGCACGTAGGGGAACAAGATTTGTCCCACGTCTAATCTCAAAAATTAGGGAGTGGATCAATGTCCTTTCCTATGTGATTGCTGCTAGTTTGAGCATACCCAGATTTTACTTGTTCAAATCAAAGAGGCATATTAAAAATTACATTGTCAATTATGAGCCGGGGGCGTGCATGGAAGTACAGAAAAACACATGGATGAAAAAGTAACTATAACTAAACTGGATGGAACAATTTTCAAGAAACATCCCTGGTGGAGTGTCCCCCTCAAACAAGGTGCTTCTTATATTTGATGGTCATGACAATCATGTGATGTTTAATACTATTGAACAAGCAAGATGTCTAGGAAAAGACGTCCTCACACTTCCTACACATACCATCCATTGGTGTCAACCGTTGGATGTGAGTGTATTTTCACCTTTCAAAACATGCTTCAAACAACATAGGAACCTGTGGTTGGTCAATAACCCTCAATTATAAATTGGTCGCAAAGAGTTGGCAACTTTGGCCAGTAAAGCATTCAATCTGGCATTGACTCCCACCAATATAATTAGTGGGTTTTGCAGGACATGCATATGGCCTTTGAACATGGATTCATTGGTGCATGATATGAGACCAAGTGAGGGTTTTGTTGTATACAAGGATGAGGCTGTAACATATTAAGATCAGGAACACCATGAAGCCACAGTAGATGTGGATGCAAATGCAATTGCGGTTAGGCATTTATACAATTAAATGTCTATGGTGAAGAGAAAATAGGTAAGTTTTTTGCACGGTATAGTGACCATAATCAAAGGGCACCACCAAATTCAGATATCCAAGCGCACTCAGGAAACCAAGAGCACCCACCGAACCATGAGCATCAAACCAAAAATGGTGGAGAGAGTGTTGCACAAGGGTTGAGCTTACCATCTCTAGCTACAGTACCTGATTGGTTACATGAGGCAGCCACTAATATTGGTCAACCAATTAACTATGTTGAGGATTATTTTTTCCTCTCACTGCCATCACTACCCCATCTTGACTCGACAGACGTGATTCACTACTTCACAAATGAATCAAATTGGGATGAGTTGGATACTCAAAATTGTGAGGATATACTAGAAGCAAGTGACCATGATGGTGACACTAACTTTGTGCGATGTACGATAGATCCTGCAAATACTAATCAACCAAATAACATTGCTAGAAGATTCCTCATTTTACTAGTACAAAGGATGCAACAAAGTACATCTGGTGCACACTCAAGGGTGCTTCGTCTAAGCAGAAAGTCATAGGTACTCACATCTGATGACTACGTTGGACAAATGAAAGAGAAAGAATGGATTAAGAAGCGAATGGAGGAGAACACACAACAAAAAAAGGACCAGATAAGGGAAAGGAAAGAAGAAAGAGAGGATAATGCAGTAGCAGTTAAAATTCTAAGGGTAGAGAGATTTCAACAGAGATTGAGAGACGTTGTAGAGAAATAAAAATGGGCAGAGGAGAAGGCACCTCAAAAGAAAGAGTTGAGGAAAGAAAGAGAAGAGAACCAAAACATGCCTAAAAGATGTAGATCCAACAAGGGAAATAAATCTTCCCAATGCACAAGCATTATAGTCAGTGCTTCTACTGAAGATACAGACCTTACACCTGAAACAATCACAATTAGCACTCCCAGTACACCTCTTCCATCTCAACACCCTATACTTCTTGAAATGTACAATGCACTAGCCCTGGTGTTAGCAACCATTAATGCATAGGCATTGTAAACCCCTCAATCCTCCTTAATGGGGTCAACCAATGGTGACCAAAGTAATGCAATACTATCCCAACTAGTAAATATAATTAAGAACACACTGACTCATACAACAACTCCTAGTAGTGGAGAGAGTGTTGGAACTCGAAGCGTCATTCCTATTCCTTTTCCTAGTTTTATGGAAAAATAATGGAGCTCATTTTGGATGTGGCTGCCCTGTGCCTATGCTATATTTAAATGCAATCAAGTACAATGAGTGTGACAACCATTTTTTGGGGTCTGATATCGAATGTAATTTTTGCAAAGTTATGGGTTTAATGTTTCAAAGCAGTGAACAACATATAGAAATGCATACAGTCATTGTTCAGTGGAATGAAATGTGCAATGTGTAATGCATATAGTCATTGTTGTCTATTGAATGCATGACTACTTACTCACAATATACATTACAACCCAAGACAATGATAAATCAGTTATGCACACGCATTGAACAATACTTTGATTAAGTAGTCATGTTGTCATATGGAAAACGTACCAATACATATGACAACATGACTACCAATTCAATTACTAGAATGAGTGTACCAATTTAGAACAAGATAATGATAAACTACAACATGAAATAATATTATGTAATTGAATTGTTACAGGTACCCTAAATTTTAACATGAAACTAAATTAAGTAATGAACCTTCAAATAGAGTCAAATGTCTAAGTATAACCTGAATCTAAATCATCAAATTAACATGACTTCATAATGCATACATTCACTTAAGTTGGCAACTACCAATTCAATTACTATAATGAACCTAGTAATTCAACAAAAGACAATGATAAACTACAACATGAAACAATATAATTAAGTAATTGAATTACTAAAATGAGTGTAAATTTTAACATGAAACTAAATTAAGTAATGAACCTTTAAATGTATACATGTGAAAAAGAAAAAGTAATAAACAATCAAATAAAGCAAAAAAAACAAGCACTCCATGGTTTCATAGCCTTAGTAAAGTCAAAAAGACTTTACCTATTTGCAGTTGTTTCGATGTTCTAGCTCTTCACCTGTCAACAAAGGATACGTGGAAGGGTCAAATTAATAATACATGTACATAATAACATGAAAGAAAACTATATAATGTCATAAAATTAACTGTTCCTGATTAAAACTGGTGTGTTGATAAACACATTTTAATAACAATTAAGCGAGAGTGTTGTCAATCTCTACCACGTGACCTTCATCCATCACCCGATGCTGCCCAAATCTTCTCCTAGTAGCAGACCAACAAAAATTTGTAATTGGTGGAAGTAACTTATTCACGGAATTTATTGTTCAATTAATTCATGCACAACATAGAAAACCTAATTAAAGTCCTACATAATTAAATCAAATATTTACATTGTCAAGTTTTATCAACACTATCCCATCAAACATCACATATACTGAAATTTGTGAAATTATTGCAATATATATATATATATATATATATATATATATATATATATATATATATATATATATAAACATTGTTAAATTAGTGCAAAATATGTCACCGAAATAGAGAACATTGTGAATTTATTGCAATATATATAACATTGTTAAATTATGCAAAAAAATGTCATAAAAATAGGAAACATTGTTAATTTTTGTAATATATATATACCATTGTTAAATTAGTGCAAAATATGTCACAGAAATAGGGAACATTGAATATATATATATAACATTATTAAATTAGTGCAAAATATGTCACAGAAATAGGGTATTAAGAATTTATTGCAATAGATATAACATTGTTAAATTAGTGCAAAATATGTCACATAAATAGGGAACATATGCCAAAATTTTCCCAAATGGTGGATCCATCCACATACTGCAAACAGTAGCAGAGAAACAAGTTTCATAACAAAATGCATTGTATACATAATATAGTTTCATGAAAATCAAATATGGCAACCTCCTTAATAACTATTTTCCTTAGCACGTCTCTAAAGATTTGTCTCCTTCGCTTCTTTCTAGAAACAAATGTGTTGCAATGTTGATGATTTTTCAGAGGAGTACAGGACCTGCAATTGAAATTTAAAAATGTGGGACTCACTGATCTAGTAACAATTCATTCTAATTCCTGCATTAAAAGTGCAAAAAAATTGGAGGGCCTCTTAGAGAGCACAAAGATTTTATTTACAGTGAAAAGAAGAAGTAGGATTTGGACCAATTACAATTTCTTTTTGTTCTCTTCGCTCATTGTTAGAAAGTAAACCAATTGGTAACTTGTCATTGACATTCTGTTCATAGTTTCTCAGAAGGTTTTTCGGACACCCACTTTGTCCATATATCTTTACTTTGAAATAAGAACAACCAAGGTACTTAAACAATAGAAAATCATGCAATTCAATTCTGTAATGATGAACAAATTCTGCCCAGCCCTGTCGAAGCTCCAGTCCTTTATCAGTACTACATAGTTTTGCAACCAAAGGAGGGCTTCTTGATCATTTTGGGATCTTTGGACCCAGCAGAACCACATTTTGGTTGGTCCTATTAGAAATCTCACTTCTCAGATTTGGAACAAATGCAAGAGGAATAGTCTATTATAAAGTAAACATAATACCAATAGGGTTTAAAGTAAACATAATACCAATTGGGTTTAAAGTAAACAAAATAAGAATTGGATTTTCAACAATATGAAAGAAGCTGGTGAGGAAAGGTGTATATGTATTGGTGTTAACAACTTTCTTTCAAAGTCCCCAAGCATGATTTTGAAAAAGTGAGAACACCCATCAGAGTTCACTTTGCCTTTGAATTTCTTCTTGCCATGTTTTCTAAAGAAATCCTTAAGGCAATCCTTAGTGCACTCTATGCAAGGAAAATAAATGTTACATGTTGCTTTATTCTCCATTTCAAATTTAATGCAATCCTTAATGCACTCTATGCAAGGATATCAGGAAACAAGGAATACACTGCAAGGAAATCATGAAAACTAGTAATGCACACACATTTAAAATTGAACAGACAGAAACCCTTGACACCCACAAATGATTATACCCAAAATATATGCCAGTTGTGCTTATGTGCATGTTTATTAATCTAGATCAACTTATTAACTTATTTGAATTTAATGGACTAGAATTAGATCATAACATACATAAATTAAAATGTTGTTGCATCCATAAATAGGAATGACGAATGTTCTTGCACCCACAAGAAAATGATGCATGTATTGGCCCAAAATATAGTGCTTCTCTTTCAAAAAAACTACACCAAGAAGAACATATGGTGTTAGAAGGGCCAAAAATGTGTCTTCTTGCACCTCCAAATATGTGACACACAATTGGGTGTGTGCACCAAGTTGTGGACCAAAAAGGGGGGTATAAGTGGACACATTTTTTATGAAATTGGGTAAACCTGAACTTGGAATAGGAGTTTGAGGGTCATGCACTCAAAATAAGAAGATGTGTAAAAAATAAAAATTGTATTAATCCGAATCTAGTTTCTAGAACACTAGTTTTTTTAAAAAAACCGATAAGATTAAGAGGGTCAAACCTTGCGCGCACAAAAACATGTTCCTAATTTTTTTGGAAAAACATAACATAGCTATTTCTGTGCGCGGTACAAAAGGTATAGTTATATTCAATATTTTTTAAATCCCTTTTTTAGGATGATAGGTAAGAGTGAGATCTAGAAGTTGTGTATTTTTATTTAATTTTCTGATGAGTATTTTTTTTTCTATGATTTGTTTAAGTGATCGCGTCCAAAAAATTTGGTACCTGTTCATGCGTTGGGCATAACTTGCATCAAAATAATAAAAAATGAAAACTTTTGTTTTAAAAGTGTATATAATCAAGTGTAGAACCATAATATGTAATTTATTTGTAATTTTATTAAGTATATATCAAAAGTTATTAAAAAATGGTAGACATATGTTTGTGAGGAAAATCAAGACACTGGTAAAGAAAATTAGTGTTTACTATGCTAATGTTGTCCAAAAATTGAAAAATTTATATGGTTAGAAAGCTAAGAAGACATATGAGATTATGGTGAAAATTATAAAGCTATCTAGTTGACAAATTGTAAACCTGATGAAGATAAAGTCGAGAATTCATATTATAAGATGAAAAAACATCTAAAAGAACAAAAATGGAGGGAAAATGAGCCTCCAAGCCTTTGGGTCATTGTTCAAGCCTCTTCCCGAGCCATAACCTGATCAGGTTTCTAAATTTCAAATAACCTGATCGGGTTCTAAAAAGAAAAAAGTACTTCAAAACCCGATCGGGTTTTGTATTCTCCATAACCCGAGCGGGTTATGAAGAAACTAAAATAGGATTTTCTTCTGGAATCCATAGCCAGAGAGAGAGAGAGAGAGAGAGAGAGAGAGAGAGAGAGAGAGAGAGCGTNGGATTTTCTTCTGGAATCCATAGCCAGAGAGAGAGAGAGAGAGAGAGAGAGAGAGAGAGAGAGAGAGAGAGCTTGAAATGTTGAACCATTAGAAGCACAAAGTTTATCTGGAAGCCAAAACAACTCAGCTTGAATGTAATTTTGATTGGAAACAAGTCTGTAAATGTGATTCTATTGATGATAGTCAAGAGGCGGCCATTAATCATGGGCTTGCCAAAAAATTAACTATTATTCAGGGCCCTCCTGGCACTGGAAAAATATTTACCAGGTTACAAATTGTAAAGGCTTTGTTTCATAAGATTTCAATTTCCTCAGGTCCCATTCTCATAGTGTGCTTTACTAACAAAGCTTTGGATCAATTTTTGGAGGGAATATATGAATACGAGAAAAGTCTAGCAAGGTTAGGATCTAGAACTCAGAGCTTAATTCTTAGAAAATGTACTCCTGACTAGGGACAAGAGAGAAATATCATATTGCTTTCTTTGGTAAGAAACATTGAATTCCTAATTTGAAAGTAAAAACATCAGAAAATATAGGATTTCTTAACATTCCAAACAGAACTTGTGTTTCCCTTTCAAGGGGTAGAATTGGTCTGTATATCTTTGTAAATGCCAAGATAGTCTCAGACAATTCTCTAGTGTGGAGTGATATCATAAAGCATTTTACAGATAATGGGTATGTTGGTAATGGAATACCATATACTGTCCTAAACAGCCAGATGATGTTGGACATGTTGTTACCAAATGTCATTGTTTAAGGAGGTATGACAATGTAAGTATGAGCTTTTGTACCAGGAAATGAAAAGAAAAAATAATTTGTGGTCATCTTTGTCCGAGGAAATGTCATCATGGAGAACATGTGAGAATTGGATTTGCAAGGCCTGATGTATGAAGAAGTTTGAGTTTTATGGACTTGTCTGCAGGAAGGTATGTCATGCAACTTCTTATGACCCCTTTCAACACATCGAAACACTCAAGTGTGTCCCAAGAGATTGTAGGACCCGTTGGGACACACTTGATTGTTCCAATGTGTCGAAAGGGGTCATGGGGACTTCCTAGGGGTCCTAACATGTGATAAAGCATAATAGGACTCCTAGGAAGTCCCCATGACCCCTTTTGACACATTTCAACACTCAAGTGTGTCCCAAGAGGTAGTAGGACCCCTTAGGACACACTTGAGTGTTCTAATGTGTCGAAAGGGGTCATGGGGACTTCCTAGGGATCCTATTACGCTTCATCACATGTTAGGACCCCTAGGAAGTCCCTATGACCCCTTTCGACACATTGGAACACTCAAGTGTGTCCTAAGGGGTCCTAACACATGATAAGGCATACCTTCCAATCTTTTATTAATGTCTTGTTCCATTTCACTCACTTGAAACACCTATGTACTAGGAGGCTATTAAATTATAATAACTATGTACGAAAGGTTGAAAGATTGCATAAAAAATCATGGATGGCCATTGAAAGAAGCAAAGGCAACCAATCGGCCATTTAAAAAAATTCATGGGTGACCATTGAAATAAGCTATTTTTCTGGAGGGAAGAGCAGAAAACTTTTGCTAATTTGCAGTGGCCCAAAGCGAAGGGAGCAACTCTACTTCCAGATGTATTTCAAGTTTCCCATATATACAGTTCGGTGAAGAAGGGTGTGCATTTTCTGATTCCTACTGCTCAAATTGTTCTGATTAAGTAAAAATAGGTTTTACAAGGACCCAAAACCTTTAAATAGAGTTATGCAAATATTCAATGAAAGTACAACAACAACTGTGCTGAGGCACCAAAAAAAGACAAACAACAAAAAAAGCTAGCAGACAGCCTAGCTAGCAACAGTCCCAAGATAAACAAAATAAACAGGGACAACAAAAAAAAGGAAAGGGCCCAGGAAAAGATAGCTACATGCCATCAACCATATCCTGGGCCTGAATCACCATAACCTCCATCTGATTGATAGTATTTTTGAGGTCACCTTTGTCCTTCTCTTTGGCCTCCCTTGGGCTCATCTTTTTGGTGCTTTCCCTAGTGTGGGTTCCTGGGCCAGCCAGCTCCTTGATAGCAAGGCTATCCTTATCACTAGTATCTTGCTCCAGCTTCTCCATTAAACTCTTAGCTTGCCTAGTCTAAGTTTTGAGACTTTTCATAAATTAGTCCCCAGTCTTACAAACCTTGTCCTCCAGCTTGTCCACCTTGACCTTCAGGTTCTTGATCTGCCTCACACTATCATCTTCAGAAATTCTATCCTCCAAGTCCTTGAACTTCTTTTCTAGATTGCAAACTCTATTCACCAATTCAACCTGTGCTTTCAAATTCCCAACATCCTCTCTCATTTCCCCCATACACTCAGCCACAAATTTTTCCCCAATACCAACACATTTTAAAATATTTATTTCCCCCCTCATACCCTCAATTTGATTCTTCAGGTCAACATTGTCCACTAACATTTTACTAATTAAACCAACAAAATCAGTAATGCAAGCTTTACCATGGTTTAAATCTTCAAGTTCAAAAATTTTACCTGTGTCATCATTGTGATGGGAATCATCCTTCCCAATTTTCTTATTTTCAAGACCCTTCTCAGAGTCCTCCTTCACCATTTCTTCCTCCTTCTGCTCTTTATTCTTTGTTCTCTCTGTAGGGTTCATATCATCCTTGTCCTCATCGGTCTCCTTATCACCCTCCTCATATGAGGAGAGCATGATTTTCCTCTTGCTAGGATTTTTCCCTTTACGGGTTTTGATATCTCCCCTCTTTCTTTTCTTAACCCCAGTTTTGGGTTTAGTCCCCTTAT
This sequence comes from Thuja plicata, assembly GCA_018584345.1. NCBI lineage: Eukaryota > Viridiplantae > Streptophyta > Pinopsida > Cupressales > Cupressaceae > Thuja > Thuja plicata. The sequence continues at coordinate 1,461,949 of MU226123.1, forward strand.
TGTCATTGTTTGTCTCCTTTTCAGTCTCTGTCTCCTCAGCTAGACTCATCTACTTGGCCTTAGGGTTAATTTTACCCTTTTTATTTTTTCTATCACTTTCCTCAGAGCTCTCGTCCTCCGTACATCCTTCTCAGTGTCTGAGATTTTGATGTGGGTTTTCTTTAGGCTCTACGAGGAAGAAGACCCTTTTTTTATTCCCTTCTTAGGGGTTTTATACCCTTTTTTCTCCTCTTCCTCATCCTCAGTTTCTTCTTCATACATACTCTCCTCCTCATCTCCTTTTGTATCTTCATCATCTTTCTGATTTATTTTACCTAGAGCTCTCTCCACCTTCTTGGACTTAAGAACCTCATAAACTAACACCATAAGCCCCTGGTGTGAGGTATGGTCCTCCTTAGGTTTCATCTGCATGCTAGTAATGGTGAAATCAAGCAAGCTGAGCAGGTAGAAAGGAAAATTGACCTTTATATTGTGTCTGAAATGGTTAAGAAGCATGAAGTGGTGGCCATAGGCCCTAGTGAATCTACCATCTAGAGTGATGTAGCTGATGAGAATGAACAAAACATATCGCCAGGGTCTGGAAATATGCATAGCCTAGCCCTTTCCTTGTCGTTGTCAAGAAAATTCTCCCATGCCGTGTCCAAGATAAGCCTATCTCTGTAAAATTTAAGCCCTTCCATCCCCATACCAGTCACCTCTGCAATAACCTCCTCAGTGACTTCCATATGCTGGTTGTCGACCATTAACTTCCCATTTTTCCAGGTCTTTGAGAAGATTCTTGTGATAGTGGAGTTGCGACCATGAAGCCTCTCCAAGAAAACTGCCAAACCACCCTCAACCAAAATCTTCCACACATCATCCCTCTCACGCCATTCATCACAATTTGCAGGTTCCACACGTTTCTTGTTACCTCCCATGTCTACTCTCTAGTTTTTATTTTCCTCTCTGTAGATGACTTTGCGAATGCTGTTTGAAATATCTTCCCTATCTTTCATAAAATAAAAATGCACCCAGAAAACGTGCCGCTTCAAGCTAATAATTGCCACCAAGTACATTCTCCTTAGCTGGTAATGATGACAAGTCACTTCCGCCATAAGCCAAAAATTAAAACTTACCATTTATGATCACTTTTTTGATTACTTCGTAGACGATCATTATTAATCATTAACTACACTTGAGATGGCATGTCAAAATCACCTCCCCATTGAGTCACCACCTCCAATTTACAAGCCATGTTGGCAGCCCAATCAGCCACCCCATTTGTTTCCCGGTAGTTATGTGTCACCATACAATTATCAAATGAATCAATTAAGGCTTTAGCCTTATTCATAATATTGTAATTTGACCACGAAGCAGGGGTAAGAGAATTCAAGCAATTAAAAATGTTGAGAGAGTCTCCTTCCATCCAAACTTTCCTACAACCTTTTTCCTTAGCCATGATGAGAACATGAAGAGTTGTAGTGGCCTCAACAAGGTGTTTGGTCTGAAAACCTATAGGGATAGATTTTATCCCCTTACAGACCCCATTCTCATCCCTAATGACAATCCCACAACTCACTACCCCTGTGTTGCCTTTGGAGGCCCCATCAAAGTTCACTTTCATCCACCCCCTAGGTGGGCAATCCCATAGGTAGCATCAACTCTTGTAATATTTTTATCTTGCTTCCTAAAATTCCCTTTAATCTTCCACTTTTGAAGAAAGACTATATCCTCCTCCAAGATTGGATCCATAATTTTGTCTTTTAACATTGCATTTTATTTAATAGCTCTCTTTATCTTGTAAAAAACCTCCTTGGAAGTAGTCTCTTTATCCCTAAAGAATCTTTCATTCCTTTCCCTCCAGATTCCCCAGCAAATGTAGGGGAGAGAAAAATGCCATATTTGACTAACAGTATCATTTTTTGAATGATGAGTCCAAGATTGGAAAAGACCTTCTAATTTTTTAGGAAAAACCCAATGAAGATTAAAAAGACTAAGAAAGTTGTCCCATAACACCCTAACACAAGGATAATGAATAATCATATGATAAACACTCTCTTCAATCTTCTTGCAAAGGTAGCATCTATTCACAATAGTCATCCCTCTTCTCATAAGGTTGTCAATAGTGAGGACTTTATTTTGTAAAAGGATCCAAAGATCTTAGGAGTAAGATCCTTTATCCAGGCCTTAGCCCAAAAAGGCTCAATTAGATATTCAAACTCCATATTATAAACAGATGAGGTAGAGAAAATACCACTCAAAATATACTTCCAGTGCTCGAATTGTTACCAATTTGTGCCTCCTAAATACTGTGAAGATTACCATACATGTCTTTTATACAAACTTTGTGGGGTAAAGGAAGAAAACAAAATACTTATGGCAGAGGGTGAGAAACAATTTGGAATTATTGAAAATCTATGAGAAGAGGGGGAAAATCAACTAGGTCAAATTATCCAAGCCCTAAGACAAATTTTTTTGTCATTGCATGTAGAGAGCGAGAAACAATCAGGAACAATTCAAAGAATGCAAAAAGAGATTGAAATCTTGCGTGCAGAGGAAGCGAAATAAAGTGAGAGTGCAGAAGAAGAGATTGGGTTTCTTCAAAAAATCTTAGGCAAAGCATTGGCTAATCCAGATGTCATGCTCTATTCTTCTGATGGTTCAACATTTTAAGCTCTCTCTCTCTCTCTCTCTCTCTCTCTCTCTCTCTCTCTCTCTCTCTCTCAATCCTCCTTTGTTCTTAGTTTTTTAGAACCCGATCAGGTTATGATTAATTAGGAGCATTTAGTCGTTATATTCTCAGAACCTGATTGGGTTTTGAGTAATTAGGAGCAGTGAGCCTTTATTTTCTCTAAACCCGATCATGTTCTGTGGAATTAGGAACTTTTCTTGATTCAACGGTCTTAAAATAGTCATTACAAGTTGCTTTGAGGTCCCACAACTATTTTTCTATTGTTTACGTCATGAACAAACATGTTTGCACTTTTTTTGCATGTTTTTTCTTTGCAATGATTGAAAATTGTGTTTTTTATTTGTGTTTTTAATGTTATTTTATCATTGTAAGTTCTCATTTCAAGAAAATAGTTGATTTGTTTTTATTTTTTGTATTTGATGTTCACATGTTATTCTATGTTCATGATATTATTTGTAGTGTCCATTCAATACGAACAATGGGAAAGAACTAAAGAGGAACAATTGAACAATGAGAGACAGAAAAGGAAAGACAAAGGGAGCGCATGAGGATAATATGACAAGGTACATCATCAAATGAGAGCAACGTAATGATGAAAATGAAAATGTTAATGTGACAAATGCACCATTTCAATTCGATGTAATTAATGAACAAAATGCACATTATGAAAATGAAAATCATCAACATACACCAATTGAACTGATGGGGATAAATGCACCTAATTCATCTAATGAAAATGTAGAGCATGCAACTGTGTTAACATCTCCTAGAATAATTCGTAGAAAACCAAAGTTTCTAATTGACATTGATGAAAATATTTTGAGGCCAATGCGTGATAAAATGTCACAAAGAAATTTTAGAAGAATTGTTAAAAAGATTTGGAATAACTATTTTGAAAAATTAAATCAAAGTGGAAGATGTCAAGTAGTTGTTGAAATGATTAAGAATCTGAAATTTAGAGACAATGACGATTGTGGGGTTGAGAAAATCTGAAAATCGTACTGAGAGAACCATTGTGAGGAATCTATTCAATGCATACCAAGACATTGGTTCACAATCATGCAGAAAAGATGCTAAAGTTACTCGACGTGTCCTCACATCAACTATAATGGAAAGGAAATGAAAAAATCTTGTATAGTAAGCAAAACATGTAATTCATTAAGGATAGGTAGATCAACATTATGAAGAGCCTTACAAAGGTGAGACAAAATTGAGGATCCAAACACTAATTCTCTTTGGTCATTTTTGGGTAGACTCCCATGCAAGGACAAGGTTGTCATTGATGCATTAAGAACATTAATTGAAATTTTTTGGCATGAAAACACAAGGGTTTCACCCAACCAAAGAGACGTTGTTAGGAAGAGAATCAGATCTACAAATTGTATGCCACATCCAAAACACTTTTTGGATATGATACAAACACAATTTTATGAAAGATTCCTCTAAAGGTTTCCTCAAATGAAAATTAGTCAAAGATTTTTTGAAATGACAAAACCCTTTTACATCAAGATTAATCATGCGCGCACTACATGTTGTTGCAGGGTACATAATTAATTTTCTATGCATTATGATATATATCATCATGTTTGTTGTACTTTGCACACAAACACTATTTTTTAGGAATGTGGTCTTCAATCACCTCCTACGTCATCAAGAGATTTTATGTCAAGTGTATTATGCAATCAAGATGATGGTTGCATTTATTATAAGATGATGTGTTTGATTGGATCTTTTAGTGCATGTGATGGTATGAGAAATTTTCGGATATGTCACAATCTAGAGAGCACAAATGAGATTGGAAATACACTAGCTTCTTTTGGAAAATACAAGACAGTAACTTATGGTCTAAAAGATGGAAAAGAGCTTAAGAGGTGTGAGTTAGTGAAAAATGATATATGTGTAGCCAATTTTATGAAGATATTTAAAGAGAAACTAGTTTATGAGTACATACGTCATTCACATAGAGCTAGGTGGTTGGATGAGAAATTCAAGATATGTAAGGACACTTTTCCCCTTGTTACTATTGTCTCCATTGTTTATTTTGATGAGAATTATGCACTTAAACCTCATAATGAAGTGCAAGCATTGTATTACCATTCGATACAAGTGACGATCTTTGTACATATAGTATTCTTGCCTGCACATGATAGCACAGATGTGGATAGAAAGGTTTTAAGAGAGTATCACTTCTACATCAGTGACGATCACACACATTCATCAGAGTTTATGCAAGGTTGCTTCAAATTTTTCTATGAGAACTTACAGGAAAGAGGTATTGAGTACAACCAACACATAATATGGTTAGATAATTGCACCTCACAATTCAAGAATGCAAGGATGTTCTATTGGTTGAGTAGGATGCACGTGAAAAGTGGGGTTCAACATTTTTGGAATTTCATGAAGGTGGGGCATGGAAAAGGTGAGCATGATGGTGTGGTTGCATGTGTAAAAAGAGCTCTTTCCCGAGAGCAATTGAAGTACGAAGGTGATGTAGAGTTAATAAATGCACAAACAATTGTGAGATGGTGCAACTCTATGATGGGAACAAGTAATGAAGGTAATTCTATGGTTAATAGGTTTTTTTGGTTGATAAATGAGTCTAACATTGAAAACTATCTAGATTGTTGTACACTTACAGGATCAAGTGACATGCACTCATTTAGAAGTTCAAATGCAGCATCACTGGGTATTTATACTAGATTAATGGAATGTTTTTCTTTTCTTTTATGAATTTTATGTGGGAGGAATGCGAATCAAAAGAGTGGGTTGATGAATGGTCTTATACACCTTTGCAACCACTTGATACATATCAACTTCCTAGAGCACTACAATTGAGCCAGTTTGAAGCATCAACGGATTTTGATCACACATCTAACCTAGTTGAACCAGGTAATTTCTCAATTTATTCTTCATTTTGAGACTTATCCCTAATTTTGAACAAGGTAATTTCTCAATTTATTAAGTGTTTAGGGTGTTAACTTATCTGGTGTAGGAGCATCAGGGTCAAAGGCAGGAGCAATGGAGTGCACCAGGGTCACTAATGGATCCTCGGGTGGAATTGAAGACAATATGGTCTTCAAGGGTCATTGGATTATATATTAGACCAATAATGGTCATATAATTATGTTTGGATCACATATTGATCATTTTGTAATTAACTCATATATGTAAGTCTTAATGGCATCAATAAGCCTAAAAGGTACCTAGGGGTCACTAGGAAGGGTTATGTATTGATCCTAGGTTGGGGGATTATGGAAATGACCTATAAGGGTCTATAATGATGTAATAAGGCTATTAAAGCCATGAAATGATGTTGAGAGCACTAAGAGTGCAATAATTTGTAAATTGCCTATATTGGCAATATAAGCCAAATAGGGCTTAATTGGAGTTAGTTGGGGTTAGTATGGGTAATAGGTTTCTAAATGTTGACATTAAACCTTTTATAAGTCTTTAGATGAGCTTTGGATGATGTGTTGTCGAGTTGACAACTTTTTTTGTCAACTTGACAACAAATTTCTTGTTTATGTTAGTGACAGTCAGTTTAGGGACAGTTAGAAAGGTAGTTAGATGGTTGGTATTGGTTTCTTGGGAGAATAGAGGTTTGTTTAGTATTGATTCATGAGAGGAGAAGGTAGAGAGGCGACTGGCAATGTAAGGACTTGAATGTGAAATGTTTCAATGCAATACAAAATTAAGCTTCTGCAAACTATCTATTGGTCACCCGTAATGATACAGTCTGATGTCTGTATTGTTAATCATTCAGTTCTGATGCTATATTGATAGGAGACATAATATTTTGATAGTATTCTAATTTATATTTCATTTTATACAAAGTTTATGTTGTTTGTGAAGTTGTAGAGCCAAGAATCTCAATCTTATTGCTGTCTGTTCTTGACAGTTTGGGGGTGTGAAACTAGTAATTTGGTTTGAAGTTTCAATGAGCACATAGGCTCTCCCACTTTCTTTAGTTACTGTGTCTTGTGGGGGAAGCCTACCTCTGTACTATATGTACCATTAGATGTTTGTGTGTAGGGGCAAGCAGGAGGATGAAGTTGGAGGTCTCTAATGGAGACAAAGTGATGATTGGGGTTGCATGGTAGTTGGACCAGTCAAGGTCTGAGAGTTCCAGCCACATGAGGGCTACTTTTTATGGCATAAAATGTCATAATTTGTTCATATGATGGTTTTGGATCCACTGGGAGGGTCTGGAGGTGAGTGGAAATGCCTGGTTGAGAAAGCCCTAGGGTAGAGTACCTAAAAAGGAGGGTTTGATAAATGGGAGCTTAGATGAGCATGTATGGTCAAATACAGTTGAAAATCTTATGTTTTGGAAGGTCGAGGAAGACTGTTTTGAGACCTTGAGTCCTGGAGATGAGCGGGAATAGGATTTTATTCTTTAAGCAAGGACTAATTAGGCCTAGGAGAAAGGCTAGAAGGTGATGAAAGTGTTCACCAGTCAAAGGGTGGAAAAATAAGTTTGACATATGTTTAACAACACTCTGAAAAGGGTATTAGAAAATTTAAACATGTTTTTAGGTTGTTTGGAGAGTTTGTGAGTGACTTGCAGATTACTGTCTAGGAAGGGCTATTGGGAAGGATTGGTGAAATTTGTGTTGATTGGAGTGAATGGGAGGATGGAACATGGTAGATAGACCATGATAAGATGATCTATGGTGTTGGGGACAAGGTGAGAGGCCTAGTTGGAGATTTGGCATGGTGAAGGCACTAGGTGTACTAGGTGGCCTAGGATGGTATTGGTGCATGTAGAGATTGGAATAAGGAAAATTGATAGTGAATTCATGAGCATGGTCATGGGAGTGATTTACAAAGTAAGAGAACTCTACTAGATCCTTGAGTGAGGTTAACTCCTTGAGTGGATTTAAAGTTGTTTGTAGAATCCTCGAGTTGAGTTAGTCTCCTTGGGGTGATAGTGAATGGATTTGCATCAAGTGGTATCAGAGCCCAAAAAAATTTCTAGGTTTGGAGTAAGAAGATCTAAGTTTTTGAAGACCAAGAGTCTTTTGTTGATGCTTGGAGTTGAATCATCCTCTGGGAGTGTTCCAAAGTGGTGACTCTATGTTGGATAGATCTTGGATTGAAGGAGAGTTCAGGGGTTTCTGATTGTAAGGAGATTTGATAACAGGTACAATGGTCATCATGGAAGAAAATAAGGATACAAGGTGCATTCAGAGGTCATCCATATTCAAGAAACAATGCAAATGCAGGGGTAAGGTATGCAAGGTTATTGTTTCTAGTGGTTCCATTACTAATATTGTTTCAGATAAAATGCTTGACAAGTTGAATATAGAGAGGATAGAACATAGTACACCTTATAGAGTTTATGGAATGAATAATGATCAATGGATTGATGTCAAAGAACAAGCATATATTTCTTTTAGTATTGGTTCTTATGTTGATACTATTCTATGTGATGTTATTCCCTTGAGTGATTGTCATTTAATCTTGGGTAGAGTATGGAAATTTGATATTAAGGCCTTGTATGATGGAAGAGAAAATACTTATGTTATTAATAAGAGTGGACAAGAGTTTGTGATGAGTTCAATGTAGGATGATAAGGCATCATGGGGAATGTCAAGGACATGGTTGATGGGAAGAATAGAGCTCCTAAGATGTAAGGAACATGAAGACAATGAGAAAGTAAAAACTTGTTTGAGGAAGCGTGATTGTGATTTGGAGCAAGCAGCCATCAAGAATGAAGATAAGGTATGTGGTCCATCTGGAGGACAAGAAGAAAGGTTGCAACAGATAGGTTACAAGGAGGAGATTAAATCTCATGGTAAAGAGGTTCAAGGATGTAGAACAAAGGTAAAGAATGAAGTTGCTGATGAAGACAAACAGGAAGCAGAGCTTGAAGAAGAAAGAATGATACTAGTAGGTACCATTTTGTGTCCATTGATGATTGGGATAAAAAATTTCACAAGGACAACCAAGGAGGAGAATGACAAGCTAGTCACCAAGGGAATGGTGAAAGGCAAAGAAAGAAGGAAAAATGATGATGAGGAGTTGCTGACAGTTGTAGAAGTGTCATGGCATGGAAAATATACAAATGAGGACAACATGAGAATGAAGGGTCATGAGAAAACTAATCCAAGCATGTGCATGGGGTTAGCATATATTAATGTCAAGGTAAATTACATTTTTTTTGGATTCTAAGTCTGATTTTTTTGCAGGTGTATCCTACTGTCATACAGATTTCTAGCATGGTGGAGTTGACAAGGTTATGCCAAAGCTGCCACATAATTGCAGGGCTATGTCATGTATTTTTATTTCTAATGACTTGGTCACTAGACCCAAATCACAAGAAGAAGAAAAGAAGGTGTAGAAGGAAGGTACAGGGTATACACTTCCAAAAGATATATGAGCACATGGATAATCAGTTTGGACAATAATATGACAACATGGATAAGCATGACAATGAAGAAGGTCCAGTCACAAGACATTAAAGAAGACAAGAAAGCATGGAGCATCCAGGAACTAAGTACAAGTGTGAAAGAGACATGAAAGGAAATGGAGATTCAATTGGTCTATTTTGTTTGGCAGGACATTCCAAGAAGAATTGAAACAATTTCAAAAGTGGGGAGTATGGTGCAAGAGCACCAAGGTCAAAGGTAGGAGCCATAGGGTGCACCAGGGTCACTAATGGATCCTTGGGTGGAATTGAAGACAATATGGCCTTCAAGGGTCATTGGATTATGTATTAGACCAATGATGGTCATGTAATTATGTTTGGATCACATATTGATCATTTTGTAATTAACTCATGGATGTAAGCCTTAATGGCATCAATAAGCCAAAAGGTACCTAGGGGTCACTAGGAAGGGTTATGTATTGATCCTAGGTTGGGGGATTATGGAAATGACCTATAAGGGTCTATAATGATGTAATAAGGCTATTAAAGCCACTAAATGATGTTGAGAGCACTAAGAGTGCAATAATTTGTAAATTGCCTATATTGGAAATATAAGCCAAATAGGGCTTAATTGGAGTTAGTTGGGGTTAGTAGGGGTAATAAGTTTCTAAAGGTTGACATTAAACCTTTTAGAAGTATTTAGATGAGCTTTGGATGATGTGTTGTTGAGTTGACAACTTTTGTTGTCAACTTGGCAACAAATTTCTTGTTTATGTTAGTGACAGTTAGTTTAGGGACAGTTAGATAGGTAGTTAGATGGTTGTTATTGGTTTCTTGGGAGAATATAGGTTGTTTTAGTATTGATTCATGAGAGGATAAGGTATATATTTGACTGAAAATGTAAGGACTTGAATGTGAAATGTTTTAATGCAATAAAGAATTAAACTTCTACAAACTATCTACTGGCCACCCATAAGGATACAGTCTGATGTCTATATTGTTAATCATTGAATTATGATGCTATATTGATAGGAGACATAATATTTTTATGTTATTCTAAGTTTCAATTCATTTTATACAAATTTTATGTTGTTTGTGAAGTTGTAGAGCCAAGAATCTCAGTCTTATTAATGACTGTTCTAAACAGTTTAGGGGTGTGAAATTAGTAATCTGGTGTATAGTCAAAAAATGGAAGCACTTCCATTATAGACATGTTTAGCCTTCTGAGTAAGTGGTTTGGGGTCATGGAAAGCGCCTTGAATGGGTTCTTGACTTTGACATGGCTTCCTCCCTATTTTGTTCCTCTTTCCACTCCTGTTTGGCCTGATTTCTGCATTCTGGATGGCAGACTGGTGATTCTGGGCTTCAAGGTCAAGGTCAACATTTTAGGTCTATGTTGACCTTGACCCTGACCTAGGTCAGGGTTGACCTTGACCTTGACCTAGGGTTCAAATCCTGGGGTCTTGCAGTTTCAAGAGGTCGGCCTTTGCAAAAAGTATTTCCCACTTCCGGGTCGGCTGTTTCGGGTTCCGAAGCATTGATTCTAAAATTATATTTAATATAGGTCCTCTCTTAGGGGTAAAGGATTTAATGGGAATTTAATTCTCCTATGTAGGCCTCCTTGGAATATTGTGCCCTGATTTCATATAAAAGGGAAGCTTTCTCTCTCATTTTCTCTAAGTCTTCTAACAATCAAGAAGAGGAAAGATTGAGAATTATCATCAAGCATTCCTAATTGAGATCAAGCATTATAAAGTGAAGTTAAAGCAAGAAATCAAGAAATATTTCAAGCAAGAATTCATCCATTTCAAGTATCCATTTCCATGAAGGAGATCCATTGAAGGTCATTGAAGGATTGAAGCTACAAGGTGCCCTTTTGGTGATCTCTCCATCCACCTTCTTCCAAGTCTATTCCAAATTCAAGAACCCATTCAAGAATTGGTGTTGGAGATCCAAAAGAAAGAGATTGAAGACATCCTACCTTTCTACATTCTACATTTGAAGCATACTTGTGGATTCAAGGATTCGAATCCGCCACAAGGACTTTTTCAAGCAAGGTGAATTTATGCATTTACTTTGTCCATTTCTGCAATTTCAATTACATATATTTGAGGTTAATTCCAAAACCCGGGTTTGACCAAGGAAAACCCCCCACATAACAAAACAATCTCCTTTTTCTTGCAGGCACAGGTACAGAATAGTGGATTTGAACCCAGATCTGGATACCCTTTTCGACAAACTTTGAGGATCTGCGAACAAAGTCACTTTCAGATCTGTGCAGGTTAGGGTCGACATTATTGGGTCAGGGTTGACATTTGTGGGTCAAGGTCAACCTTTTTCATAAGACGACATTGAAACAGAAAATGATTTCTGGGTTTTGTTCATCTCTGCATTTCAGTTTGGTATCAACTGTCAGTTTTTCTAGAAGCTATCTACAGACCTTAGAAAATAGCATTCTTTGATCTAAAATATTTTAAGGTTAGTGCACTTTTCCCATCTCTTAAATAACTATTATATATCATTTCTATACATATAGTTAACAAAATTTAAGGTATTTCCTTTGTCATTCTCCTCTCCAAATAGTTGATTCATCTGTGCATTAACCCTTCTCTTGGGTTGATCAACTTGGATCTCCCATTTGTGCATTTGAGGGTAATCAGGAACATCTTATCTTCTCCCTAATAACAATTTCAATACATAATCAATTCAATTCAATCAAGGTTAAAAGAATCCAATACAATGTAGGTAATTCAAAGAACAATCTACACATCAACACCTTACATTTCAATATAATCAATTCTTAACAAACAAAACAAACAAGATAGAAATTCTTTATCTTACATTTTGGTGAACCCGCGATAGACAACTCTTTCTTTTTGGTGTTAGATTTACATTTTTTATGCAAGTTCTTGCATGTTCTTTCAAAATTGCATTTCAATTCAATAGATGAAAATTTTGTGATAGTTCATTGGTATTGTATTAGTGTATGAGCTTTATCACATCTAGTCCTACTTATAGTATCCCGATTAGAAGAAGCCGTAGACTTATGGGTTCCTTTGATCCTGAGTCTTCCCATCCTTTCCTTAGGATCCTAGATGACAATTTAATAACTCATGATTCCAATCTTTCCATGGAGCATAACTCTTCTCACTCATCTCATGGTGAAGATGATGCTTTAAGGGTTCCTCCTGAACAAGTGCAAAACCTTTCAACTGAACTTGATAAAATGGGAAATTGGCTTATCCAAGAAAACCATAATCAAGATTCTATCCAAGCCATAGAGGCTCTT